>WNGS01000240.1:49354-62602 GCA_020271785.1 Procambarus virginalis | reverse complement strand
ATATTGATTATTACAGTTCGCCCTTAAAGTACTCTGATGATAGCCTTTTGAGCTGAATTCCAAAGTTCCGATAGTCACCAAACACTGGAGGAGCTTGGCTCAGTTCACTGGGGGAGCTTGGCTCAGTACACTGGGGGAGCTTGGCTCAGTACACTGGCGGAGCTTGGCTCAGTACACTGGCGGAGCTTGGCTCAGTACACTGGGGGAGCTTGGCTCAGTACACTGACGGAGCTTGGCTCAGTACACTGACGGAGCTTGGCTCAGTACACTGACGGAGTTTGGCTCAGTACACTGGGGGAGCTTGGCTCAGTACACTGGCGGAGTTTGGCTCAGTACACTGGGGGAGCTTGGCTCAGTACACTGGGGGAGCTTGGCTCAGTACACTGGGGGAGCTTGGCTCAGCACACTGGGGAAGCTTGGCTCAGTACATTGGGGGAGCTTGGCTCAGTACTCTGGGGGAGCTTGGTTTAGTACACTGGCGGAGCTTGGCTCAGTACATTGGGGGAGCTTGGCTCAGTACTCTGGGGAGCTTGGCTCAGTACACTGGCGGAGCTTGGCTCAGTACACTGGCGGAGCTTGTCTCAGTACACTGGGGGAGCTTGGCTCAGTACACTGGCGGAGCTTGGCTCAGTACACTGGCGGAGTTTGGCTCAGTACACTGGCGGAGCTTGGCTCAGTACACTGGGGAGCTTGGCTCAGTACACCGGGGGAGCTTGGCTCAGTACATTGGGGAGCTTGGCTCAGTACACTGGCGGAGCTTGGCTCAGTACACTGGGGAGCTTGGCTCAGTACACTGGCGGAGTTTGGCTCACTACACTGGCGGAGCTTGGCTCAGGACACTGGGGGAGCTTGGCTCAGTACACTGGGGAGCTTGGCTCAGTACACAGGCGAAGCCTGACTCAGGACACTTGAGGAGCTTGGCTCAGTACACTGGGGAGCTTGGCTCAGTACACTGGCGGAGCTTGGCTCGGTAGACTGACGAAGCTTGGCTCAGTACATTGGGGGAGCTTGGCTCAGTACTCTGGGGGAGCTTGGCTCAGTACACTGGCGGAGCTTAGCTCAGTACACTGGCGGAGCTTGGCTCAGTACACTGGCGGAGCTTGGCTTGGTACACTGGGGAGCTTGGCTCAGTACCCTGGGGGAGCTTGGCTCAGTACACTGGCGGAGCTTGGCTCAGTACACTGGGGGAGCTTGGCTCAGTACACTGGGGGGGAACTTGGCTCAGTACACTGGCGGAGCTTGGCTCAGTACACTGGCGGAGTTTGGCTCAGTACACTGGCGGAGTTTGGCTCACTATATTAGCGGAGCTTGGCTCAGTACACTGGCGGAGCTTGGCTCAGTACACTGGTGGAGCTTGGCTCAGTACACTGGCGGAACTTAGCTCAGTACACTGGCGGAGCGTGGCTCAGTACACTGGCGGAGCTTGGTTCAGTACACTGGGGGAGCTTGGCTCAGTACACTGGGGGAGCTTGGCTCCGTACACTAGCGAAGCTTGGCTCAGTACACTGGGGGAGCTTGGCTCAGTACACTGGCGGAGCTTGGCTCAGTTCACTGGTGGAGCTTGGCTCAGTACACTGGCGGAACTAAGCTCAGTACACTGGCGGGTTTGGCTCAGTACACTGGGGGAGCTTGGCTCAGTATACTAGCGAAGCTTGGCTCAGTACACTGGGGGAGCTTGGCTCAGTATACTAGCGAAGCTTGGCTCAGTACACTGGGGGAGCTTGGCTCAGTACACTAGCGGAGCTTGGCTCAGTACATTGGGGAGCTTGGCTCAGTACACTGGCGAAGCTTGGCTCAGTACACTAGTGGAGCTTGGCTCAGTACACTGGCGGAGCTTGGCTCAATACACTGGGGGAGCTTGGCTCAGTACACTAGTGGAGCTTGGCTCAGTACATTGGGGAGCTTGGCTCAGTACACTGGCGGAGCTTGGCTCAGTACACTGGGGGAGCTTGGCTCAGTACACTAGCGGAGCTTGGCTCAGTACACTGGGGAGCTTGGCTCAGTACACTGGCGGAACTAAGTTCAGTACACTGGCGGAGCTTGGCTCAGTACACTGGCAGAGCTTGGCTCAGTACACTGGCGGAGCTTGGCTCAGTACACTGGGGAGCTTGGCTCAGTACACTAGCGGAGCTTGGCTCAGTACACTGGGGGAGCTTGGCTCAGTACACTGGGGCTTGGTTCAGTACACTGGCGGAGCTTGGCTCAGTACACTGGCGAGCTTGGCTCAGTACACTGGGGAGCTTGGCTCAGTACACTGGGGGAGCTTGGCTCAGTACACTGGCGGAGCTTGGCTCAGTACACTGGGGGTGCTTGGCTCAGTACACTGGGGAGCTTGGCTCAGTACACTGGGGGAGCTTGGCTCAGTACACTAGCGGAGCTTGGCTCAGTACACTGGGGGAGCTTGGCTCAGTACACTGGGGAGCTTGGCTCAGTACACTGGGGAGCTTGGCTCAGTACACTAGCGGAGCTTGGCTCAGTACACTGGGGGAGCTTGGCTCAGTACACTGGCGGAGCTTGGCTCAGTACACTGGGGAGCTTGGCTCAGTACACTGGCGGAGCTTGGCTCAGTACACTGGGGAGCTAGGCTCAGTACACTGGCGGAGCTTGGCTCAGTACACAGGGGAGCTTGGCTCAGTACACTGGGGAGCTTGGCTCAGTACACTAGCGGAGCTTGGCTCAGTACACTGGGGAGCTTGGCTCAGTACACTGGCGGAACTAAGTTCAGTACACTGGCGGAGCTTGGCTCAGTACACTGGCAGAGCTTGGCTCAGTACACTGGCGGAGCTTGGCTCAGTACACTGGGGGAGCTTGGCTCAGTACACTGGCGGAGCTTGGCTCAGTACACTGGGGGAGCTTGGCTCAGTACACTAGCGGAGCTTGGCTCAGTACACTGGGGGAGCTTGGCTCAGTACACTGGGGCTTGGTTCAGTACACTGGCGGAGCTTGGCTCAGTACACTGGCGAGCTTGGCTCAGTACACTGGGGAGCTTGGCTCAGTACACTGGGGGAGCTTGGCTCAGTACACTGGCGGAGCTTGGCTCAGTACACTGGGGTGCTTGGCTCAGTACACTGGGGAGCTTGGCTCAGTACACTGGGGGAGCTTGGCTCAGTACACTAGCGGAGCTTGGCTCAGTACACTGGGGGAGCTTGGCTCAGTACACTGGGGAGCTTGGCTCAGTACACTGGGGAGCTTGGCTCAGTACACTAGCGGAGCTTGGCTCAGTACACTGGGGGAGCTTGGCTCAGTACACTGGCGGAGCTTGGCTCAGTACACTGGGGAGCTTGGCTCAGTACACTGGCGGAGCTTGGCTCAGTACACTGGGGAGCTTGGCTCAGTACACTGGCGGAGCTTGGCTCAGTACACTGGGGAGCTTGGCTCAGTACACTGGGGAGCTTGGCTCAGTACACTGGCGGAGCTTGGCTCAGTACACTGGCGGAGCTTGGCTCAGTACACTGGGGAGCTTGGCTCAGTACACTGGCGGAGCTTGGCTCAGTACACTGGGGGAGCTTGGCTCAGTACACTGGGGAGCTTGGCTCAGTACACTGGCGGAGCTTGGCTCAGTACACTGGGGGAGCTTGGCTCAGTACACTGGGGGAGCTTGGCTCAGTACACTGGGGGAGCTTGGCTCAGTACACTAGGGGAGCTTGGCTCAGTACACTGGGGGAGCTTGGCTCAGTACACTGGGGGAGCTTGGCTCAGTACACTGGCGGAGCTTGGCTCAGTACACTGGGAAGCTTGGCTCAGTACACTGGGGGAGCTTGGCTCAGTACACTGGCGGAGCTTGGCTCAGTACACTGGGGAGCTTGGCTCAGTACACTGGCGGAGCTTGGCTCAGTACACTGGGGGAGCTTGGCTCGGTACACTGGGGAGCTTGGCTCAGTACACTGGGAAGCTTGGCTCAGTACACTGGGGGAGCTTGGCTCAGTACACTCCCGATGGGAAATACAGACTACTCAGCATACACATTCAGGCCTGTATATTTAAATTTAACTGTATTAAAGTTTTTTGTATGAAGAAAAGTATTTGGAACAATCAATTCCTTCAGAGTTAGTTGACATCCTTGAGCACCCCTTCCCCAATTCACACACACACACACACACACACACACACACACACACACANTATATTGGCTTTATCCTCACTATTGGCTCTACCTCTGTCCTTGTATCTATCTCTTCCTTGGCTTAATCTCATACCCTTTTTTTTACCCTATCTTTGATTCTATCCTTTCCTTTGGCTCTGTCCCTAACCTTGGTTCTATCCCTGTCTTTGGTTCTATCCCTTCCCTTTGGTCTCTTCCTACTCTTGGCTCTATCCCTATCCTAGATTTTAACCCTACCCTAGCCTCTAAACATCACTTGGCTCTATAACTTCCATTGGCTCTATTCCTACCCTTAGCGCTATCCTTTACCTTAGCTCTATCCATAATCTCACAAATTTCATCTTCCTCCTTCAAGCATCCTCGTTATACCGCCTGACTGATCTCATCTCTACACTTCCCACAGTCTCCATGTTCACCTGCCACACTCACCATCTTGTTCACCTGCAAGTCACCATCATGTTCACCTGCCACAGTCACCATCTTGTTCACCTGCCAGTCACCATCATGTTCACCTGCCACAGTCACCATCATGTTCACCTGCAAGTCACCATCATGTTCACCTGCCACACTCACCATCATGTTCACCTGCCACAGTCACCATCATGTTCACCTGCCACACTCACCATCATGTTCACCTGCCACACTCACCATCATGTTCACCTGCCACAGTCACCATCATGTTCACCTGCCACACTCACCATCATGTTCACCTGCCACAGTCACCATCTTGTTCACCTGCCACAGTCACCATCATGTTCACCTGCCACAGTCACCATCATGTTCACCTGCCACAGTCACCATCATGTTCACCTGCCACAGTCACCATCATGTTCACCTGCCACAGTCACCATCATGTTCACCTGCCACAGTCACCATCATGTTCACCTGCCACAGTCACCATCATGTTCACCTGCCACAGTCACCATCATGTATACCTGCCACAGTCAACCATCATGTTCACCTGCCACAGTCACCATCATGTTCACCTGCCACAGTCACCATCATGTTCACCTGCCACAGTCACCATCATGTTCACCTGCCACAGTCACCATCATGTTCACCTGCCACACTCACCATCATGTTCACCTGCCACAGTCACCATCATGTTCACCTGCCACAGTCACCATCATGTTCACCTGCCACAGTCACCATCATGTTCACCTGCCACAGTCACCATCATGTTCACCTGCCACAGTCACCATCATGTTCACCTGCCACAGTCACCATCATGTTCACCTGCCACAGTCACCATCATGTTCACCTGCCACAGCAAGCATTTTGTCGTCATTTTTGGCCAAAGGATATGAGACAGACTAAGGGTGAATCTTCCTCTCGAGATGACCCCTTTTGTTCAGTTCACCCACTGAACGGTAGTTGGGCTGAACGGTAGAGCGACGGTCTCGCTTCATGCAGGTCGGCGTTCAATCCCCGACCGTCCAAGTGGTTGGCCACTATTCCTCCCCCGGTTCCATCTCAAATCCTTATCCTGACTCCTTCCAAGTGCTATATAGTGGTAATGGCTTGGTGCTTCCTCCTGATAGTTCCCTTCACCAAGTGACGGGCACTTGACTGTGGCTTGTGAGACCTCTGCTCTGGCTGAAGGAGAGCAGACAAAAACAAATCCACAAGGGCTGTGACGAGGATTCGAACCTACGTCTGTGAGCATCCCAGCGCTGCAGAGCAGACAAAAACTGCTCCAAATTGTCAAGCTGCAGTGATTCACTTCCTAAATATAATTTTGAGGATGTGCCAGAAGAGGAAACACTGTGCTCATACATCATATTTCTCAGGTTAAACATCCTAAAGGGAGAATAAATCTTGGAACGTGATACAGCTTCGTATAATTGTATTTATACAACACTAATGACCTCGTTGTTATGGCGACGGAGGTTTTTTTTTTAATAAATTCTGATTATTTAATCCCTCTTTCATCTCATTTCTTCCACCAGCTCTGGGCTCATTCCATGCGTGTGGGTATATTCACATTTATATGTGTGTGTGTTTGTGACGGATGAGCTTCAGCTTCTGGGTCCCAACCTTCCGGCTTTCAGACGTTTATTACAATGGCTGCCAATAATCTTGCTTGTTACCACGGCTGCTCTTGAGACTGTGTACACACTTAGTCTCAACTGCTTAACTTTTCATGTCATTCCTCTTGCTCACTCCTCTGACACTGAAGAAGGTCTTCCTCGCTCCACCATTCGCCCGTCCTCTTCCTCTTACACTAGCCTAGCTACAAGAATTTAAATTATATTTGTATAATGCGTTTGCACCTGATTAACAAATGCAATTTTTTTGCATTTGTGTTCCTCACGTGTTGCCCCAAAAAATGAGGTAATTTGATAAAATGCTATGCCCAAGATTACCATCCGAGTGCCGGCGGGGAAGTGGTTCATATTGCCTCGGCTATCACTTCCTTATGTCCGGTCGTGATGGTCAAGTGGTTTAAGGCATCCCTGTATATACCAGTTGCGTTGCTCCTGGGAGTATGGGTTCGAGTCACTTCTGGGGTGTGAGTTTTCAGTTGTATCTAGTCCTGGGGACCATTCAGGCTTGTTTGCATATATATATATATATATATATATATATATATATATATATATATATATATGCAAACAAGCCTGAATGGTCCCCAGGCATACATGCAACCAAATGGTCGTGATGGTCGAGTAGATTAGGTGCCCTGTACACCAGTTGCAAAATGCTCCTGGCAGTATGGGTTCGAGTCCCTTCTGGGGTGTGAGTTTTCAGTTATATATATATATATATATATATATATATATATTATATATATATATATATATATATATATATATATATATATATAAGGTACCACTTTTGGTGCAATTGTGTGTGTGTGTGTGTGTACTCACCTATTTGTGCTTCTGGGGGTTGAACTTTGGCTCTTTGATCCCGCCTCTCAACCGTCAATCAACTGGTGTACAAATTCCTGAGCCTACTGGGCTCTGTCATATCTACATTTGAAACTGTGTATGGAGTCAGCCTCCACCACATCACTGCCTAATGCATTCCACCTGTTAACTACTCTGACACTGAAAAAGTTCTTTCTAACGTCACTGTGGCTCATGTGGGTACTCAGTTTCCACCTGTGTCCCCTTGTTCGCGTACCATCAGTGTTAAACAGTTTATCCTTGTATACCCGGTCAATTCCCGTGAGGGTTTTGTAGGTTGTGTAGGTGATGTGTAGGTGATCATGTCTCCTCTTACTCTTCTGTCTTCCAGTGTCGTAAGGTGCATTTCCCGCAGCCTTTCCTCGTAACTCATGCCTCTTAGTTCTGGGACTAGTCTAGTGGCATACCTCTGGACTTATTCCAGCTTCGTCTTGTGCTTGACAAGGTACGGGCTCCATGCTGGGGCCGCATACTCTAGGATTGGTCTTACATATGTGGTATACAAGGTTCTGAATGATTCCTTACACAGGTTCCTGAAGGCTGTTCTGATGTTAGCCAGCCTCGCATATGCCGCAGACGTTATTCTTTTTATGTGGGCTTCAGGAGACAGGTTTGGTGTGTTACCCTGTTTGTACCACAGACCGCTTTGCAGGGAAAGCGGCCTGTACCCCAGACCGCTTTGCAGGGAAAGTGGTCTGTACCCCAGACCGCTTTGCAGGGAAAGCGGCCTGTACCCCAGACCGCTTTGCAGGGAAAGCGGTCTGTACCCGAGACCGCTTTGCAGGGAAAGCGGCCTGTACCCCAGACCGCTTTGCAGGGAAAGCGGTCTGTACCCGAGACCGCTTTGCAGGGAAAGCGGCCTGTACCCCAGACCGCTTTGCAGGGAAAGCGGTCTGTACCCCAGACCGCTTTCCCTGCAAACTTTGGTGAGGCTGGCTCCAAGCGTCGGGCCTCCAACTGTGAACAGTTCTCTACTGTAAACTCACATGTAAGCTTATGCAAATGCCGGGCAAACCAAAAATATATAATAATAATAATAATAATAATAATTAAAATAATAATTAAAATAATAATATTACCAACCAGATTAATAATAATAATTATTATTATTAATAGCATAATAGTAATCAATATTTTCTTTCGACAGACGAAAGCTCACCTGGATGTGCTGGCTGACGCTATCATCCGGTGGGCGCGGGGCGGGAAGTGATAACCTTGCTGGTGAAGATACATCGCCCTCCTTCCTCTCCCCCTCACTCCCCCCATCTCCCCCCCCCCTCCCCCTCACGCAATAGCAACCTGTCGACCCAGCCTCTGCCCCTCCCTCAATCACCAACACCACTGACAGGAATCGCTGCCACCTTCTCTACCGTTACCAGCTCTCGGACCATCAAAGGGGTCAACTCTTGATGTGGCTACATGGTATCAGGCCATATCTTTATCTGGAGGGCAATAATATTAATAATATTTCGCAATAAATGCAACAGAATGAGGGGAGAAGAAAGAGTGATTCGTTACAATAAATTACAATTAATACTGTGCACACGAACCCGCGGGTAGGATTCAGGCCTCAGGTGGGACTTGGCAGACCAAAACATTTGCGAAATAGGTGGGATATTTAAGCAATATTCTTTAAAATGAAGCATAAGCAAGAGACCAACAGTTTGTTTCCAGAGGACTAACACGCGCATGTGTTTTTGACCTTGCCAGAAGCTGCAAAGAAAACCTCCTTGCAGGTAGCCAGCGCATCATACAGTCATACTGGCCAAGATGGCCTGTTCTGCGAGCACTCGATGACCTAATGACCCCGACCTGAGCCACGGGGTTCACTAGGTCACTCACTGTGTTCCCGGACGGCCTGTGTATGTGGACACCCTCTAAGGTGCTTGTTGCCGTCTCACAATAGCAGGGCATACAACTATGTTAACTAGAGTCTCCTGCAGCATAACCACACAAGTGACATCATCATTACCATCGAGGGGTGATTAAGAAGAGCATTTCAGATCAATTATAGGTTTCCCGGTTCCTTTGCCAGGAAAGTGACATCATTAGGGCCCATATAAGACAAAACCATCTCAAGCAGCAACAGCATTTCTACCACTTGAAGCATGAACCTCCCTGGATCGCTGCACTAGAGCCTTAGTTGAGCCAAGAAACGATTTAGTATTTCTTCGTTGGCGTTTCTCAGATGGTAACAGGTTAAAAACAAAGAAAATGTATAGTAACAATGGGAGCAGCCTCGGGATTTGATGTGGTCAATGTGTGTGTGTATCGCTAGTATAAGTCATCAGGGAGGTTAGTATAAGTCATCAGGGAGGTTAGTATAAGTTATCAGGGAGGTTAGTATAAGGTGAGAGCGGTGGGTTGGGGCACAACCTAACCCACTCCCCGCCTAGCTCCATATTTTCTCCACAACCTGGCTTGTGAAGTTATAATATATAATTATATAACTTATACAATACGTACTTCTTCCTTGTTCATCACTGGGATAAAAAAAATATCGCCTATAAATTTATAATCTATAATAAATTAATGTTATTATTTTTAAGAATATATATTTGTTACGCATTTCTTTAGGATCTGTCGTTATTAATAATGAAAATTCTGGATATATATATATACATATATATATAATAAATGATAAATTTATAATAATGATTGTTCTTTTGCTTACTGAAGCAATTGATTTTATCATATAAGGGTTAATAATTATTTTATACATTTCTTCATAGCGTATAAATGTGTTAATGACTGCGTTAAATAATTTGTTTTTTTTTTCTTCAATGCCTTTGTGTGTAGAGAATACAATGTAAAAATATATATATTGTTCAACTTGAAGTTTAGTGTTCAAACTTGGGAAATAAAAATGTATACTTCCACTGATAATTGCTTATTCATACATGAGAGATACCACTTCATCTCTTTGGTTCCACGAGTCGACCTTCCGAATGGGAAGGTCGACTCCAACAAACCCCAAGTTCAAGATGGGGACCTTCTGGGTAGGAACCATCCAGGTCGGAACCTTCCAGGTCGGAACCTACTACGTGGGAACCCTCCAGATGGGAACCTTCCGGGTGGAACCTACCTGGTGGGAATAGGAAGGTTTGGAATCCAAGGACATACCAAGGGGTAATGGCTTGAGATGTGTATGGTATCTGCGCGTCTATTTATAGCAGGTAAGCGTGACACACTGTACTGGTCAATTAAAGCGTATTTGGCTACGTAAGCAACGTTCATGAGATCCGCCACACAGTCGCTCGAAATGTGTCATGAACACTCAAGTGTTTGAAATGTGTCATGAACACTCAAGTGTTCGAAATTAGCGAATTCAGAGTTCATCTGTCAGGTCAAGAACAGCGCTGACAGTATTCAGTAAGGCCAAGAAGAGAGTTGCAGCTCCATCAACAGCCATTTGGCGATAATAAGTGAGAGCAGAGAACACAATATTACATATTTCTTCACAGTGACGAGTCGTACTGGGAACGTGAATCATGAAAATATCACAAGATTCGAAGATTCAAGATAACCAATTAGGATTCTTAATTACTTTCTACCATGCATCCATGTCTTGAAGATATCGAATACCGAGTGGCTAAGGTCTTCATATAATATACGTCGTATATCAACCGTTTGAATATTTAAGAAGACTAGATGTAATCTTCTATATGTCAATGACTAGGAAGCTTCGAGAATGTCCAAGATGGAAGCATGAAGTGTGTAGACCAAGGAGATGAAGATGTCGGGCCAGTAACTCCTGAGGCGGTGGGCTGGGAGGCTGTGTACGAGGACTGTGTGAGGCTGTTTTCCGATCTCGAACCCAGGCTTCCAAACCCTTGTCTCATCACGGGAGATGCTGCGCTCTCGGGAGGTGAGTGATGCTTGCACGCGCTTGGGAGATGAATGATTCTTGTCTTCATTCATGCAGGTGAATGATACTTCCACGCACTTGAAAACAAATAAAGATGAATGATGTTTGCATTCAGGACGCGAATGTGTTCACTAGACCTTGAAATCCTAGAATAGTTCCTGGAGGTCTAGCAAATTGCCCTTAGGGCCTGCCCAGAGCCCTTAGGGCCTGCCCAGAGCCCTTAGGGCCATGCCCAGAGCCCTGCGGGCCAAGCCTAGTGCCCTAAACATCTGCAAGCTGTGAGTTGCATGCCCTGGGAAACAAAGTGTAAGGTTACTTGTTAAGTAATTCTACGAGATATTGTGAACTTCAAACACGTGAATTTTGACTCGTAGCTAAGAGAATGTGGTCGGTATCACTAAGCTGTCTATCATTCAACATCTTGAACGTGCTAAACATATTGAGTTCCTTCACCACAACTCACTTGTAAAAATTATAAAAGCAAAATACATTTAATTAAGTTATTTTTACATTTTATGAAATGAACTGTTGCTAGTTAATACTCAAAAGAATCCCTTTAAAATTCTCTGACACTATGTCATATGTAAGAACAGTGTGTGCAAAGGAAATAAAAGAATATTAATGTCTATTGTATATTTGAATACGCTGGTACTAGACACCACTCACTGACCTTAGATTAACTTAGCAACTCCAACAACACATTTCATTTCAGTCAAGGGTATTCAGGTTGCTTGGCATAACTGATTCCTGAAATGATTCAGTGACCTATTGGTGAATGACTTCCATCCTAGCAAACAAACAAGGTTGTAGCACCGTTATTCAAACGTTGTGAGTTTGCTGGGATGTTGTCTTTCTTACTAATTTCGTTATCCTACAAACCCAGAATCAGCTGGTCAATTTAGCAATTTATTTGTTTAACTATGTATGAAAATCCATAAACCAGTTAAGCGGAAAAGCCAAACTTTTAAGCAACAAAGTAATTTATACATAATATATACGAATTAAATATAATGTAAACTTTTTTGCGATATCTCACTCTTATTGAGGTCAAAATACCATTATGTCAAAGTAGGCTGTGCACGGTATAAAAATGACAATATATTTAATAGGTTTGTTTGTCGATTCTGAGTGTTTTGGGGTTTGAGGTGGTCAGTGAGCTGCTGCACCTGTCTACAGAGGCTGTAAACCACCTGTTTCGCCTGTTTAGAAGGGTTATCGGCCACCTGTCCCATCTGTCTAGAGAGGGTGTCAGCCAGTTACTTATTCTATTTAAATGAAGTATTAGCCAAATGCTCCATCTGAAGAAGGCTATCAGAACAGCATTTCACCTGTCAAAGAAAGCCCGTCAGCAAGATTCAACATGCCAAAAAAAAAGGCTGTCGTTAGACAAAATAAAGGAGGTCCTGTTCAAGCCACCTACTCCACCTGAAGGAGGTTGTAAGCTTCTTAAGTGCTTGTGGAGTGGTAGTGACACCTTGGCAATAATGGAGGTGAGGTTAGGATGTTTTCAGGGTGGGGGGGGCAAGGGGGATGTCTGCCCCTCACCCTCGCCCCCACCACCCCCCACCAGCCTCCCTCACCATCACCACCACCACCACCACCACCACCACCAGGGACAGAGGCTGGTCGCTGTATTATAATGTTTGTGTGTCGAGTGCATAGCGTTGTTTTGAGTCTATAGGAACGTGGAGTTGACGATATTTTACTATTATGAAACTAAAGTGTTTTGAACACCATGCCTGTGTGATACTGTGGAAACTGGTTCAAGCTGCTTTAAAAGCGGTATATAGTCACTGAGGGCCGCGGCATGTGCGCCCGCATGCGACGCATATCAGCTGCGGCCCCCTTGCGGCAACCCGGACCGCAGGGCCTTGGGCGGACCGTCCTAACCCACGCATTGCGGAACCTGTTGCTTAAAACCAGGGGCCCAATCCGTCAGCCTAACCCCTACCAACCCTCTACGGCCTACTTACCCCTGCAGCCCACCACCCACGCCCTGCGGCCCACCACCCACGCCCTGCGGCCCACCACCCACGCCCTGCGGCCCGGAAACGTTACGCCGACCCGTTCCGGATGCTCCCCAGCCTCCGGACACGGGCAAGGCTCACCGGGGTAATACGCTTTCTGTGTATCCGACACGGTCAAAACCGTGTCAGTGTCACCCACCCGCACCACCCACACCCACCCGCACCGCCCACACCACCCATCCCCACCCAGCACTGCCCACACCCACCCTGCACCACCCATCCCCACCCCGCACTGCCCACACCACCTCTTCCAGATTTAGCTTGCTGACAGCCCTCTTCCGGCCCCTTCCAAGCTCTCCACGGAGACCTCCCACAGACGTCCACGTCAACCATTTAGGG
>WNGS01000240.1:35592-46335 GCA_020271785.1 Procambarus virginalis | reverse complement strand
GATCCTATTACGTATCAAAACAGAACACTTTACGCAGGAATATGGAACACTTTGCATAGGAACTAGGGATACACACAGTGAGGTGTGCCGCGCTTCTCGGTGTACACACACTGACAGTTTGTTTCAAGAGTATATTTGCTGGCAGATCAATAAGCTATTGTGGTGGCCTTAATCAACCTATCACTGGTTGATTATTATAGACCTTGAACCTCCAGAGGTTGAGATGCTTAAATAACCCTACAGAAGTTGATAGACCTTAATAACCCTCCAGATGTTAATAGGCCTTATTATAACCCCCAGAGAATGATAGGCCTTAATAACCCCCAGAGATTGATAGGCCTTAATAACCCCCAGACATTGATAGGCCTTAATAACGACATGTATCAATCTACATTGTAGCTTGAAACACTTTACATATGAGCACTGAATTACCTGAATAGGACCAGTGTGTTATTAGTATGAATCTGTCATGTAATCTATAACCCAATTGTATTTATTTAATTAATAAATCATGACTAAAATAAGGAGGCTGGAAACATGACCAGAGAGAAACTCTAGAAGTCTTCTTTCTCAAGAGTATTTTCTGTTTTTTCTTTTTTTTCTTTTTTCAACTTTTATCTTTCCTCGAAGACTCCACGAGAAAATATTGATAAGAATGTTGCTAATTATTCTAAAGAAGCCCGGATGGCAACTCTTTTCGCATTCTTCTCTTGTTTTTGAATGCGAAACAAATGCTAGGTTCTTATAGTCTTCCCTCTTTTTAACCAATCACAGAAAACGAAAAGGTGTTATGTTATAACTAATGTACATTTTATATACTTTCCCTTATTAATTACCCCTTCGTACCATATCTTCTCCCCTGCCACAACTAATGACTCATAACCCGACCACTCCCTTAGAACGCCCCTTTAAGGACTAACACCCTCTCCTCCCCCTCCCTCGACAGACTGTCCGGCGGCAGAGGACCAAATGGAACGGTTTCCGTGTCCGTCACCAGACCGGATGGGTCGATATCGGTGCATTGATGACCACGTTTTGTGTGATGGCTTCATAGATTGTCCAGATGGCGAGGATGAAGATAGACAGCAGTGTATGTTCTACAAGACGGTGAGTGCTCTCCCACCACCTCCTTTATCTACTAGCAGACAACGAACTCTTACCTGTTGATCAAGTAGAAAACTGCTTCAACAACATCATGCAAATGTATTTCAAGCCGCTTACCTTATGTGCATATAAATATGTATCTAACACAAATGTGTACTGTCGTCTGTTGTCTACTTATGTATGCTGATGTAATGTCCGAATCGCTTATGTGATTGCCCGTATTAGTGATTTTAGGAATGGTATATACTACGTCTACCTAGAAATCTAACATTCTGTTTGTAATTCATTTTGTATGTATGCATTTTTATCTCAGTAAACATTATTATTATTATTATTATTATTATTATTATTTGTTCTGTGGAGAGTTTCTTGTAAAGGACTGAGCCTTGTTAAGTAACCTCAATGGAGATTCGAATGTTTGATCGCGTGTTTCACCGGGATGACAATTTCACTCCACTGTATCACAGATGGGTTCTTGTTCCTTAATCTATGCTTGGGTCTCGTAGTATACTTGGCTTCCTTCTCGACTCACATTTGGAGATCACGGGTTCGATTCCCGGGGTGGGACAGAAATGACTGGGCACGTTTCCTTTCACCTAATGCCTATATTCAATAAGCAGAAAATAGATAACTCAAAATTAGGCAAGTGTTCTGGGGTTGTATCCTAAAGGAGAGTCAGCAGTTCGACCTTGGGGGGGATCTCAACATAAGTATGTTTACCTGAAGGACACCGTATATCTTAGTGACCTCGACGGGGACAGGAAGCCGGCAGTTTGTGAAAGGTTTCTACATTTTTACTGAGATTTTTGTTCTAACTGGATTTTGAACTGCAGCGATATCTTGGCATTTATAGCTTCGACTGGTAAGGGGTTTCATGAGTTAATCTTATGGGTGAAAAACCATTTGGCTTCTGTCCAACATTGTGGCTTGATGAGCTTGAAACTGTTGCCCCTTGTTGACCAGACCACACACTAGAAGGTGAAGAGACGACGACGTTTCGGTCCGTCCTGGACCATTCTCAAGTCGATTGTGATGAGGGAGTAGAGAGACAGGCAATAAATAGGCAAGAGAGAGCTGAGGAGCAAAGTAAGATGTAGTAGAGGGAATAGTAATAGTAATAAGAGCTGCAGAAGGCCTATTGGCCCATACTTTAGCCACGTTATTGTGACCCATCGCCTGTTGCCCCTTGTTTGTGTTACATCTGCATTTTTAAAGAAATGGTCTGGATTAATATCTCCTAACATGTTCAACATTTTAACAGTTTCGATGAGATCAGCCTTGTTATGTCTGGTTTGTAGTGTTGTTAGCCCTGTGGTCCTAAACCGTTTCTGGTGTGAGCGTCGACTTAGTTCTGGAATGATCTTTGTCGCTTTGCGTTGTACTCTCTCCATAGCAGGTATGTCCTCCTGAAGGGGAGGTCTCCATGCTTGGACTCAGTAGTCCAGATGAAACTGTGTGTGGAGTCAGCCTCCACCACATCACCTCCTAGAGCATTACATTTATTAACTACTCTGACACTGACAAAATTCTTTCTAACGTCTCTGTGGCTCATCTGGGTACTAAGTTTCCACCTGTGTCCCCTTGTTCGTGTCCCACCCGTGCTGAAGAGTTTGTCTTTGTCCACCGTGTCAATTCCCCTGAGAATTTTGTAGGTGGTTATCATGTCTCCCATATAATATGTATCTACACATACAAGAGTATGTATAGACGACTGATGCACAAGAGTATGTGTAGACGAATGATGCACAAGTGTATGTGTGCAAACGAATGTTGCACAAATGTATATATAGACGAATGGTGCACAAGTATATACACAAGAAAATGACACACTGGGTATAAAAGAATTTGCCAATAGTTGGCACAATTATCTATAAAAAAACAAAATTATGATTGGACGATGCATTACTCACAGTCATTTGCAATATGCTCGATATACGAGAGATTTGCGCTTATATAAATTTTAACAATGGTGTTTAAAACGGGATATCTACATTTAGTCTAAATGGTTTGGGTTTAAAATGGTACATTAGGCCATATTTATGAACACCATTATTATTTGTGTGACACCTGCAGGAACATACTAAAAGGCATTATATATAAAATTCTTTTGTACGACAACACTATTGTTTAAAAATGGACAACTTTCTAGGAAAAAATAAGCTTTAGGAAGTATTGGTAGCAGCAGAGGGATTATGCGAAGCATTGGTGGCAGCGAGGTTATTATGCGAAGCATTGGTTGCAGCGAGGTTATGTGAAGCATTGGTGGCAGCAATGTTATCATGCGAAGCATTGGTTGAAGCGAGGTTATCATGGGAAGCATTGGTTGCAGCGAGGTTATCATGCGAAGCATTGGTGGCAGTGAGGTTATCATGCGAAGCATTGGTGGCAGTGAGGTTATCATGCGAAGCATTGGTGGCAGTGAGGTTATCATGCGAAGCATTGGTGGCAGTGAGGTTATCATGCGAAGCATTGGTGGCAGCAATGTTATCATGCGAAGCATTGGTGGCAGGGGGGGGACGTGATCTTATTAGGTATTCCTGGCAGTAGGGGAAATGTTATGAAGTTATGGTACCAGCGAGGATTTTCCATCTGAAGTATTGGCAGCAGCAGCGGACTTGCTACCACTAAGGCCTTTGGTAGGAAGTGTGCCCAGCAGGGCCAAGTCCATATTTATTCAGACATTTATTTGTTCATATTTATTCAGACATTCTCTTTTTCTCGCTCTCAGTCATGCTTTCTTTCTGTACTGTTACCCTCTCCTATTCCTGTCTTTTTTCTTTGCGACTGTTCCTCTATATCCTCTCACTATTAGCTAAGTAGCGTCACTGTTCATGTCCACCTTCTCATAATCACTGTTCCTCTGCTTCCATTTTCATTGTTCTTCACTCTTACTCTTCCTACTCCTCTCCGTCCCTCTTTTACCTTGGGTGTGTCCATTTCCTAAGTGTCTCTATTCTCACCTTTAGCTCTGCAACTTAATTTGGTTTTATCCCTAACCTTGGTTCTATCCCATCCTTGGCTGTATCATTTCCCTTGGCTCTATTCCTATCCTTGGTACTATCCTTACCCTTGGCTTTGTCTCTTACCTTGGCTCTATCTCTTATATTGGCTTTATCCTCACTATTGCTCTACCTCTGTCCTTGTATCTATCTCTTCCCTTGGCTTAATCTCATACCCTTTTTTACCCTATCTTTGGTTCTATCCTTTCCTTTGGCTCTGTCCCTAACCTTGGTTCTATCCCTGTCTTTGGTTCTATCCCTTCCCTTTGGTCTCTTCCTACTCTTGGCTCTATCCCTATCCTAGATTTTAACCCTACCCTAGCCTCTATAACATCACTTGGCTCTATAACTCCATGGCTCTATTCTACCCTTAGCGCTATCCTTTACCTTAGCTCTATCCATAATCTCACAAATTCATCTTCCTCCTTCAAGCATCCTCGTTATACCGCCTGACTGATCTCATCTCTACACTTCCCACAGTCTCCATGTTCACCTGCCACAGTCACCATCATGTTCACCTGCCAGTCACCATCATGTTCACCTGCCACAGTCACCATCATGTTCACCTGCCACACTCACCATCATGTTCACCTGCCACAGTCACCATCATGTTCACCTGCCAGTCACCATCATGTTCACCTGCCACAGTCACCATCATGTTCACCTGCCACAGTCACCATCATGTTCACCTGCCACACTCACCATCATGTTCACCTGCCACAGTCACCATCATGTTCACCTGCCACAGTCACCATCATGTTCACCTGCCACAGTCACCATCATGTTCACCTGCCACACTCACCATCATGTTCACCTGCCACACTCACCATCATGTTCACCTGCCACACTCACCATCATGTTCACCTGCCACAGTCACCATCATGTTCACCTGCCACAGTCACCATCATGTTCACCTGCCACAGTCACCATCATGTTCACCTGCCACACTCACCATCATGTTCACCTGCCACAGTCACCATCATGTTCACCTGCCACAGTCACCATCATGTTCACCTGCAAGTCACCATCATGTTCACCTGCCACAGTCACCATCATGTTCACCTGCCAAGTCACCATCATGTTCACCTGCCACACTCACCATCATGTTCACCTGCCACAGTCACCATCATGTTCACCTGCCACAGTCACCATCATGTTCACCTGCCACACTCACCATCATGTTCACCTGCAAGTCACCATCATGTTCACCTGCCACAGTCACCATCATGTTCACCTGCCACAGTCACCATCTTGTTCACCTGCCACAGTCACCATCATGTTCACCTGCCACAGTCACCATCATGTTCACCTGCCACAGTCACCATCATGTTCACCTGCCACAGTCACCATCATGTTCACCTGCCACAGTCACCATCATGTTCACCTGCCACACTCACCATCATGTTCACCTGCCACAGTCACCATCATGTTCACCTGCCACAGTCACCATCATGTTACCTGCCACAGTCAACCATCATGTTCACCTGCCACAGTCACCATCATGTTCACCTGCCACAGTCACCATCATGTTCACCTGCCACAGTCACCATCATGTTCACCTGCCACAGTCACCATCATGTTCACCTGCCACACTCACCATCATGTTCACCTGCCACAGTCACCATCATGTTCACCTGCCACACTCACCATCATGTTCACCTGCCACAGTCACCATCATGTTCACCTGCCACAGTCACCATCATGTTCACCTGCCACAGTCACCATCATGTTCACCTGCCACAGTCACCATCATGTTCACCTGCCACAGTCACCATCATGTTCACCTGCCACAGCAAGCATTTTGTCGTCATTTTTGGCCAAAGGATATGAGACAGACTAAGGGTGAATCTTCCTCTCGAGATGACCCCTTTTGTTCAGTTCACCCACTGAACGGTAGTTGGGCTGAACGGTAGTTGGGCTGAACGGTAGAGCGACGGTCTCGCTTCATGCAGGTCGGCGTTCAATCCCCGACCGTCCAAGTGGTTGGCCACTATTCCTCCCCCGGTTCCATCTCAAATCCTTATCCTGACTCCTTCCAAGTGCTATAGTGGTAATGGCTTGGTGCTTCCTCCTGATAGTTCCCTTCACCAAGTGACGGGCACTTGACTGTGGCTTGTGAGACCTCTGCTCTGGCTGAAGGAGAGCAGACAAAAACAAATCCACAAGGGCTGTGACGAGGATTCGAACCTACGTCTGTGAGCATCCCAGCGCTGCAGAGCAGACAAAAACTGCTCCAAATTGTCAAGCTGCAGTGATTCACTTCCTAAATATAATTTTGAGGATGTGCCAGAAGAGGAAACACTGTGCTCATACATCATATTTCTCAGGTTAAACATCCTAAAGGGAGAATAAATCTTGGAACGTGATACAGCTTCGTATAATTGTATTTATACAACACTAATGACCTCGTTGTTATGGCGACGGAGGTTTTTTTTTTAATAAATTCTGATTATTTAATCCCTCTTTCATCTCATTTCTTCCACCAGCTCTGGGCTCATTCCATGCGTGTGGGTATATTCACATTTATATGTGTGTGTGTTTGTGACGGATGAGCTTCAGCTTCTGGGTCCCAACCTTCCGGCTTTCAGACGTTTATTACAATGGCTGCCAATAATCTTGCTTGTTACCACGGCTGCTCTTGAGACTGTGTACACACTTAGTCTCAACTGCTTAACTTTTCATGTCATTCCTCTTGCTCACTCCTCTGACACTGAAGAAGGTCTTCCTCGCTCCACCATTCGCCCGTCCTCTTCCTCTTACACTAGCCTAGCTACAAGAATTTAAATTATATTTGTATAATGCGTTTGCACCTGATTAACAAATGCAATTTTTTTGCATTTGTGTTCCTCACGTGTTGCCCCAAAAAATGAGGTAATTTGATAAAATGCTATGCCCAAGATTACCATCCGAGTGCCGGCGGGGAAGTGGTTCATATTGCCTCGGCTATCACTTCCTTATGTCCGGTCGTGATGGTCAAGTGGTTTAAGGCATCCCTGTATATACCAGTTGCGTTGCTCCTGGGAGTATGGGTTCGAGTCACTTCTGGGGTGTGAGTTTTCAGTTGTATCTAGTCCTGGGGACCATTCAGGCTTGTTTGCATATATATATATATATATATATATATATGCAAACAAGCCTGAATGGTCCCCAGGCATACATGCAACCAAATGGTCGTGATGGTCGAGTAGATTAGGTGCCCTGTACACCAGTTGCAAAATGCTCCTGGCAGTATGGGTTCGAGTCCCTTCTGGGGTGTGAGTTTTCAGTTATATATATATATATATATATATATATATATATATATATATATATATATATATATATATATATATATATATATAATATATATATATATATATATATATATAAGGTACCACTTTGGTGCAATTGTGTGTGTGTGTGTGTACTCACCTATTTGTGCTTCTGGGGGTTGAACTTTGGCTCTTTGATCCCGCCTCTCAACCGTCAATCAACTGGTGTACAAATTCCTGAGCCTACTGGGCTCTGTCATATCTACATTTGAAACTGTGTATGGAGTCAGCCTCCACCACATCACTGCCTAATGCATTCCACCTGTTAACTACTCTGACACTGAAAAAGTTCTTTCTAACGTCACTGTGGCTCATGTGGGTACTCAGTTTCCACCTGTGTCCCCTTGTTCGCGTACCATCAGTGTTAAACAGTTTATCCTTGTATACCCGGTCAATTCCCGTGAGGGTTTTGTAGGTTTTGTAGGTTTGTGTAGGTGATCATGTCTCCTCTTACTCTTCTGTCTTCCAGTGTCGTAAGGTGCATTTCCCGCAGCCTTTCCTCGTAACTCATGCCTCTTAGTTCTGGGACTAGTCTAGTGGCATACCTCTGGACTTATTCCAGCTTCGTCTTGTGCTTGACAAGGTACGGGCTCCATGCTGGGGCCGCATACTCTAGGATTGGTCTTACATATGTGGTATACAAGGTTCTGAATGATTCCTTACACAGGTTCCTGAAGGCTGTTCTGATGTTAGCCAGCCTCGCATATGCCGCAGACGTTATTCTTTTTATGTGGGCTTCAGGAGACAGGTTTGGTGTGTTACCCTGTTTGTACCACAGACCGCTTTGCAGGGAAAGCGGCCTGTACCCCAGACCGCTTTGCAGGGAAAGTGGTCTGTACCCCAGACCGCTTTGCAGGGAAGCGGCCTGTACCCCAGACCGCTTTGCAGGGAAAGCGGTCTGTACCCCAGACCGCTTTGCAGGGAAAGCGGTCTGTACCCGAGACCGCTTTGCAGGGAAAGCGGTCTGTACCCCAGACCGCTTTGCAGGGAAAGCGGTCTGTACCCCAGACCGCTTTGCAGGGAAAGCGGTCTGTACCCCAGACCGCTTTGCAGGGAAAGCGGTCTGTACCCCAGACCGCTTTCCCTGCAAATTTGGTGAGGCTGGCTCCAAGCGTCGGCCTCCAACTGTGAACAGTTCTCTACTGTAAACTCACATGTAAGCTTATGCAAATGCCGGGCAAACCAAAATATATAATAATAATAATAATAATAATTAAAATAATAATTAAAATAATAATATTACCAACCAGATTAAAATAATAATTATTATTATTAATAGCATAATAGTAATCAATATTTTCTTTCGACAGACGAAAGCTCACCTGGATGTGCTGGCTGACGCTATCATCCGGTGGGCGCGGGGCGGGAAGTGATAACCTTGCTGGTGAAGATACATCGCCCTCCTTCCTCTCCCCCTCACTCCCCCCATCTCCCCCCCCCTCCCCCTCACGCAATAGCAACCTGTCGACCCAGCCTCTGCCCCTCCCTCAATCACCAACACCACTGACAGGAATCGCTGCCACCTTCTCTACCGTTACCAGCTCTCGGACCATCAAAGGGGTCAACTCTTGATGTGGCTACATGGTATCAGGCCATATCTTTATCTGGAGGGCAATAATATTAATAATATTTCGCAATAAATGCAACAGAATGAGGGGAGAAGAAAGAGTGATTCGTTACAATAAATTACAATTAATACTGTGCACACGAACCCGCGGGTAGGATTCAGGCCTCAGGTGGGACTTGGCAGACCAAAACATTTGCGAAATAGGTGGGATATTTAAGCAATATTCTTTAAAATGAAGCATAAGCAAGAGACCAACAGTTTGTTTCCAGAGGACTAACACGCGCATGTGTTTTTGACCTTGCCAGAAGCTGCAAAGAAAACCTCCTTGCAGGTAGCCAGCGCATCATACAGTCATACTGGCCAAGATGGCCTGTTCTGCGAGCACTCGATGACCTAATGACCCCGACCTGAGCCACGGGGTTCACTAGGTCACTCACTGTGTTCCCGGACGGCCTGTGTATGTGGACACCCTCTAAGGTGCTTGTTGCCGTCTCACAATAGCAGGGCATACAACTATGTTAACTAGAGTCTCCTGCAGCATAACCACACAAGTGACATCATCATTACCATCGAGGGGTGATTAAGAAGAGCATTTCAGATCAATTATAGGTTTCCCGGTTCCTTTGCCAGAAAGTGACATCATTAGGGCCCATATAAGACAAAACCATCTCAAGCAGCAACAGCATTTCTACCACTTGAAGCATGAACCTCCCTGGATCGCTGCACTAGAGCCTTAGTTGAGCCAAGAAACGATTTAGTATTTCTTCGTTGGCGTTTCTCAGATGGTAACAGGTTAAACAAAGAAAATGTATAGTAACAATGGGAGCAGCCTCGGGATTTGATGTGGTCAATGTGTGTGTGTATCGCTAGTATAAGTCATCAGGGAGGTTAGTAAGTCATCAGGGAGGTTAGTATAAGTTATCAGGGAGGTTAGTATAAGGTGAGAGCGGTGGGTTGGGGCACAACCTAACCCACTCCCCGCCTAGCTCCATTTTTTCTCCACAACCTGGCTTGTGAAGTTATAATATATAATTATATAACTTATACAATACGTACTTCTCCTTGTTCATCACTGGGATAAAAAAAATATCGCCTATAAATTTATAATCTATAATAAATTAATATTATTTTTAAGAATATATATTGTTACGCATTTCTTTAGGATCTGTCGTTATAATAATGAAAATTCTGGATATATATATATAATATATATACAAATAAATGATAAATTTATAATAATGATTGTTCTTTTGCTTACTGAAGCAATTGATTTATCATATAGGGTTAATAATTATTTTATACATTTCTTCATAGCGTATAATGTGTTAATGACTGCGTTAAATAATTTGTTTTTTTTTTCTTCAATGCCTTTGTGTGTAGAGATACATGTAAAATATATATATTGTTCAACTTGAAGTTTAGTGTTCAAACTTGGGAAATAAAAATGTATACTTCCACTGATAATTGCTTATTCATACATGAGAGATACCACTTCATCTCTTTGGTTCCACGAGTCGACCTTCCGAATGGGAAGGTCGACTCCAACAAACCCCAAGTTCAAGATGGGGACCTTCTGGGTAGGAACCATCCAGGTCGGAACCTTCCAGGTCGGAACCTTCCACGGAACCTACTACGTGGGAACCCTCCAGATGGGAACCTTCCGGGTGGAACCTACCTGGTGGGAATAGGAAGGTTTGGAATCCAAGGACATACCAAGGGGTAATGGCTTGAGATGTGTATGGTATCTGCGCGTCTATTTATA
>WNGS01000239.1:201120-214420 GCA_020271785.1 Procambarus virginalis | reverse complement strand
TTGTGTGTGTGTGTGTGTGTGGGTGTGTGTGTGTGTGTGTGTGGGTGTGGTGTGTACTCACCTAGTTGTACTCACCTAGTTGTGCTTGCGGGGGTTGAGCTCTGGCTCTTTGGTCCCGCCTCTCAACCGTCAATCAACAGGTGTACAGTTTCCTGAGCCTATTGGGCTCTATCATATCTACACTTGAAACTGTGTATGGAGTCAGCCTCCACCACATTACTTCCTAATGCATTCCATTTGTCAACCACTCTGACACTAAAAAAGTTCTTTCTAATATCACTGTGGCTCATTTGGGCACTCAGTTTCCACCTGTGTCCCCTAGTGTGGGTGCCCCCTTGTGTTAAATAGCCTGTCTTTATCAACCCTGTCGATTCCGTTGAGAATCTTGAATGTGGTGATCATGTCCCCCCTAACTCTTCTGTCTTCCAACGAAGTGAGGTATAATTCCCGTAGTCTCTCCTCGTAGCTCATACCTCTCAGCTCGGGTACTAGTCTGGTGGCAAATCTTTGAACCTTTTCCAGTTTAGTCTTATGCTTCACTAGATATGGACTCCATGCTGGAGCCGCATACTCCAGGATTGGTTTGACATATGTTGTATATAATGTTCTGAAAGATTCCTTACACAAGTTTCTAAAGGCCGTTCTTATGTTAGCCAACCTGGCATATGGTGCTGATGTTATCCTCTTGATATGAGCTTAAGGGGACAGGTCTGGCGTGATATCAACCCCCAGGTCTTTCTCTCTCTCTGACTCTTGAAGTATTTCATCTCCCAAATGATACCTTGTATCTGGTCTCCTGCTTCCTACCCCTATCTTCATTACATTACATTTGCTTGGGTTAAACTCTTACAGCCATTTGTTCGATCATTCCTGCAGCTTGTCCAGGTCTTCTTGAAGCCTCAAACTGTCCTCCTCTGTCTTCATTCTTCTCATAATTTTGGCGTCGTCAGCAAACATTGAGAGGAATGAGTCTATACCCTCTGGGAGATCATTTACGTATATCAGAAACAGGATAGGTCCAAATACAGAGCCCTATGGGACTCCACTGGTGACTTCATGCCATTCTGAGGTCTCACCCCTGACTGTAACTCTCTGCTTCCTATTGTTTAGGTACTCCCTTATCCACTGGAGTGCCCTACCAGTTACTCCTTCCTGTTTCTCCAGCTTATGCATCAACCTTTTATGGGGTACTGTGTCAAAGGCTTTCCGACAGTCCAAAAAAATGCAGTCCGCTGATCCTTCTCTTTCTTGCTTAATCTTTGTCACCTGATCGTAGAATTCTATCAAGCCTGTAAGGCAAGATTTACCCTCCCTGAACCCATGCTGACGGGTTGTCACGAAGTCTCTTCTCTCCAGATGTGTTACTAGATTTTTTCTCACAATCTTCTCCATCACCTTGCATGGTGTACAAGTTAAGGACACTGGCCTGTAGTTCAGTGCCTTTTGTCTGTCACCCTTTTTGTATATTGGTACTACATTAGCAGTCTTCCATATTTCTGGTAGGTCTCCCGTTTCCAGTGACCTACTATACACTATGAAGAGTGGCAAGCAAAGTGCTCCTGCACACTCTTTTAATACCCTGTGTGTGTGTGTGTGTGTATGGCGGGTAGTGTATGGTGGGGGGGGGGGAGGTGATTGGCAGTGTGGTATTATGACACTTGGGCGACAAGAAGTAGTGCCCACATGAGCCGTATATTTCGAGATTCTTTACGTTCTTTAGCTGATGTCCAAGACAACTTGTTATACTAAAAGCACTGTACACTGTTAACTGACACAAGAGGCTCTTACCGGCCAGCTCAACCACTAACCACACACTAGGTGGGTATGAAGCATCTGTAGCCAGTGTATTTGTTGTTGACCACGCCGCTGCCAGGCTCCAAGTTTCCTCCCTCTTGACACAGATGTCATACTAATATTGCAGTTGTCCACTTAGCATAAGCTGACACTGCCACTAAATTGTTATTGCCTATGCGTTGTGTTACACTTTGTAATATCACTACACACTGACTTTCCTCCATATCACTTTGATGTCCAGAGATATGACTAATTTTTCGAGGAGCACAGCTCACACGTGTTCCCTGTCCCTACCCTACTGTATGTGTGTGCATCTATTTGCGCCTGCAGGATTGAGTTCTAGCTCTTAGACCCTGCATGTCTAGCCGTTGGTTGTCTAATACAATGACTCCTGACCTATTTCCCTATCATACCTGTTTTTAAAGTTATGAATGGAGTTAGCCTCTGGTAGTGAAATATGAGACTAGAACTGTGCGCACCATCTGGCCAGGTGGGCCTAATGGGCCCAGCTGGCCAGGTGGTGCAAAGGTATGTAGCCACATAGTGTTGTAGGGAATTTTCCCGGAAGGTTGGCGCGTGTCGGACGCGTGTGAGCGTCCGGTGTCTGGTTACGCGGTAGGGATTGATGGGGGGGTTATGTTGGGGGGTAGGAAAGTATGTGGGGTAAATGGGAGTGTAAGGAATAGGAGGGAAGGGAGCTTCCCCTCGGCCGGAGAGAGTTGGAGACCATTGTGGTTGAGAAGCAAGGGTGGAATGTGTTTGCGGTTTTTGACAGTCATTATTTTCTTAGAGCGTTTAACTTTTTTTTCTGAGCTATGCAGCTGTGTTTGGTGCTGATCAATGACGTGATTAGTTCCCCCATACACCGGCAGGAAGTGTTGAGGAGGGTGAGAGAGAGCAGACTCTCTTAAGATGTGAATGAGAGGAGGTAGCAGTTGGCAGAGAAAGTCTGTTTTATGTAACAATGCACGTGTGTGTATAGGATGAGGGCATTAGTTAGGTGTCAGACCAGGTCGTGTTGAGAGCCACACCAGGGGTGGATGTGGTCCATTAACCTTAATCGTTTTTCAAAGGGCCTAGTCTGGGAGGTGTGTACTGTCCACCATTCAGTGGCTAACTGAAAGACTATCTACAGTAGCTGATGGCCCACTGAAAGACTATCTACAGTAGCTGATGGGGTCATATCATCCCCTCCCGCCCCACTTCCCCTCAGCTCCCCTTGTCAGGTGACAAGCCGCATCTATCACCGGGTAATTTCACACTCCGTGGGTCTGGAGGACTGCTTTTGAGAGAGTTTTGACATAGCACACACCTCAGCCAGAATGTTTGCGTTTTCTCGCTAGTAAATGAGAGAACATATGCATCCTTATAACATGAGCATCGCGGTACAACATTCTTTGCTGAATATTTTAACTTTTTCTCACACAAAGCATCCGTATTGACGGTGAGCAATGACTGCTATTAGTTCCTCCTAACACGGGCAGGAAGTGTCGGGGTTCCGCATCTGCTGTGGTTTCGTTAAGGAAAGGGAGATGAAACTACTGTCAGCAGGTCCCACCTGTTCCACTTACCATCACCAACACACTGTTGGGAGTGACGGCAATAGGGTGTACCAACACTCTCTCTCTCTCTCTCTTCTGACACACTGGGACATAGCATTGAGTGTGACAATGTTCTTTCTCAAAGGTGAGCCATGAGCTCAACATACAAATTGCAAATGCAGACCTGGACGGCTTCCCTCTTGGGAGTTTGACACACAATGATTAACAAGGTACCTGATTATTTATACAACTTCTCTTCATTATATGCAGGGTTACATAGTGTGTCAAGAACTTCCTACGTGATGCTAAACAGCCCCAATCACACAGGGTGGTTAGTGATATGGGCAGTAAAGGAAAGGCTTGCAGAGGCACATAATGGGGTCAAGGACTGAACCCCCGCAATTCATTTTAGCTAAGCAAGTTACAACCATGACGAGCTAGTTACAAAATTCAATATAAGTCGTCACATCGACACGGGAGACGTGATCACTACCTACAATTTTTTTTTTGTTAACTGTATGATCGCAACATCTTCTGTCCAAATAAATATCATTGAAATGTATGCGTGTCTACTCAATCTCCATCACCTCTTCATCCTACACCCATTATTGCTGTGCAGACCTTGTAACACACAACGGCACTATCATAGCAAGACAATGTCACAGAATGTTCAAGGCTCTTATACTGAATGAGTGAAACATCAATCTGTCTCGTTAGGGTCTGACCTTCGTGTCCCTCCTCAGCGCCGAGTTTTCACTCACCATCGTCCTTCGCGCTCATCACCCGTTAGTACTCGATCCAGCAGAAAAAAAACAGAGACTGGTGACCGTGTGCCAGTTTTAGCTCTCTGTAACACAATGTAAAGTAACGTGGAAATCCTCTTTCTGCTGCTGTCCAAAATATACCACATGACTGAGGGAGCGCGCATTCGAGCGGTGTACCTCTCGATGTCTGTCGAGTGTACCTCTCGATCGCACGACTGGGTTAATGACCACATTATCCCACACTATACCTACTCTTGCTCACCCCATACACTTAGTAACGTAACGTGGAAATCAACTTTCTGTCTGTGCCAAATAACATTATATCATTACGTAACGTAACGTAATGTAACGTGGAAATCATCTTTCTGTCTGATGACCAAATATCATTTTTGAAAAATGTGAAGCTTTGTAGATTTAATTTTATAGATAAAACATTCTGGATAATTCTTACAACAAACCCAGTTTGTTACACTAGCAGCCATTTTTCGGAAGAAACGTGCACCTTGTTCAAGTCATCTTCGAGAATGTTACAATCCTCATCTTTCTCAACTTTTCTCATTAGTTACATCGTCTGAAAACATTGCATAAACGATTCAACTTCTGTATAAAAGTAATTTACATAAATGAGAAATAGTAAGGGTCCCAGTACCGATCCTTGAGGTACCCCACCCGTTACTCTACGCTAGTCTGACTCCTCGCCCCTCACTGTCACTCTCTGACACTTGTCTGTCAGGTAATTATTTACCCATGATAGTGTTTTCCGCTTACTCCCTCCTACCTCTCATGTTTGTGTAGGTACTCTTTCATGGAACTGTGTCAAAGGCTTTTTGGTAGTCCAGAAATACACAATTTACTCCTCCTTCCATTTCCTGTCTTATTTGTGTTACCTTATCATAGAACTCCAGTAGGTTTGTTAGGCTTGATTTCCCTTTCCTAAAATCATGTTTGTCTTTGTTTGCACATTTAATTATGGCTAAGTGTGCAACAGTCTAAACCTGAATATTCTTTCAAGTTTTTTGAAGGAGATGCTTGTCAGTGACGCTGGTCAGCAGCTAAATGCCTTTTCTCTATTTCCTTATGCGTAACTTGGCCTTCTTCCAGCAGTTAGGCAAGTTCATTTTACTGGTAAGTGACTCATTAAAGATCAACGCTAGAGGAACGCTGAGGGCCCGTGTCTCTCTTTTTTAACCTCCACATTGGCACTGGTTCAATATCTTTAGATTCGTCTATGGTTCTAGATGTTTCCTTACTTCCTCTGCTGTTACCACAATATTTAATAGTCTATAATCACGGTAACCTCCTCTTCAAGCACCGGGAACTGTTCAGCTTCAGTTGTGAACACTACATGGAAGCTGGCATTACGTTCCTCACAAATTTCCTTATAATTTCCTATATATTCCCATCCCCCTTTTTCGTAATCTAGTCACTTGGTTATTCAATGTCATTTTCCTATCTCTTTGACACTACAGGACTCTTGGTTGTTTCTTTGCTCTAGAAGCAATATCATTTTAGTGGTTTCTTTCCGATACTCTATAAAGAAAATGTATGTATTCGTTCCTACCTCTGTTTCATATATTCCGGGTTTCCTCCGTCCTCTAACATCTGTATACCCTCCCCTCCCTCCTGCTTTTTACCAGCCAGGAAGCAAGAGAAAGCCTACAGAGCCTCTTAAAAAAATAACAGGATGAAGAGGCGCACCAATTTTGTGAGTTTTTTGGGAGACTGGAGTGATAACGAGGGAAGGCCAGATGACGCCGGAGTCTTTAACGAGATTAAAGTCAAGATGGTGGTGACTAGAGCAATCCGTCCTCCTAACAGAGCGTCTTATTTTGACGTAAAGTCTATCTTAGGTCATAAATTGTCATACTAGAAAATGGCAGCAGCTCGAGAAAATGACGTACTGCCCCGTTTTCTGTTTTGGGTCTACCGGTAGGTTAGGATAAGGGAACATTAGTACGACACTTTCTTCACGTTGGGGAACCCTTACGAGGACAGGCTGAGTAGACACCTGTCTTAGTTGACGAATAAAAGAATGTTAAAAGCTATCCAAAACAGCAAGAAACCAAAAGAACATATGTGCCGGCGTCAGAGAACTAAACATCAGCCTTTTGCAGGCAGTCCGCATGATCAAGGACAAGAGTAGACTTGTAGGTGTTCAGGGAAGGGCCAGGGGGCCAGCTGGTGCCAACGAGAAAGGCCAGAGGCCAGCTGGTGCCAACGAGGAAGGCCAGAGGCCAGCTGGTATCAACGAGGAAGGCCAGGGGCCAGCTGGTGTCAACGAGGAAGGCCAGGGGGCCAGCTGGTATCAACGAGGAAGGCCAGGGGGCCAGCTGGTATCAACGAGGAAGGCCAGGGGGCCAGCTGGTGCCAACGAGAAAGGCCAGAGGCCAGCTGGTGCCAACGAGGAAGGCCAGAGGCCAGCTGGTATCAACGTGGAAGGCCAGAGGCCAGCTGGTATCAACGAGGAAGGCCAGGGGCCAGCTGGTGTCAACGAGGAAGGCCAGGGGGCCAGCTGGTATCAACGAGGAAGGCCAGGGACCAGCTGGTGTCAATGAGGAAGGCCAGAGGCCAGCTGGTGCCAACGAGGAAGGCCAGAGGCCAGCTGGTATCAACGAGGAAGGCCAGAGGCCAGCTGGTATCAACGAGGAAGGCCAGGGGCCAGCTGGTGTCAACGAGGAAGGCCAGGGGGCCAGCTGGTATCAACGAGGAAGGCCAGGGGCCAGCTGGTATCAACGAGGAAGGCCAGGGGGCCAGCTGGTATCAACGAGGAAGGCCAGGGGGCCAGCTGGTGTCAACGAGGAAGGCCAGGGGGCCAGCTGGTGTCAACGAGGAAGGCCAGGGGCCAGCTGGTGTCAACGAGGAAGGCCAGGGGGCCAGCTGGTGTCAACGAGGAAGGCCAGGGGGCCAGCTGGTATCAACGAGGAAGGCCAGGGGCCAGCTGGTATCAACGAGGAAGGCCAGGGGCCAGCTGGTATCAACGAGGAAGGCCAGGGGGCCAGCTGGTGTCAACGAGGAAGGCCAGGGGCCAGCTGGTGTCAACGAGGAAGGCCAGAGGCCAGCTGGTGTCAACGAGGAAGGCCAGGGGCCAGCTGGTGTCAACGAGGAAGGCCAGGGGGCCAGCTGGTATCAACGAGGAAGGCCAGGGGCCAGCTGGTATCAACGAGGAAGGCCAGGGGGCCAGCTGGTATCAACGAGGAAGGCCAGGGGCCAGCTGGTATCAACGAGGAAAGCCAGGGGGCCAGCTGGTATCAACGAGGAAGGCCAGGGGCCAGCTGGTGTCAACGAGGAAGGCCAGAGGCCAGCTGGTGTCAACGAGGAAGGCCAGGGGCCAGCTGGTGTCAACGAGGAAGGCCAGGGGCCAGCTGGTGTCAACGAGGAAGGCCAGAGGCCAGCTGGTGTCAACGAGGAAGGCCAGGGGGCCAGCTGGTATCAACGAGGAAGGCCAGGGGCCAGCTGGTATCAACGAGGAAGGCCAGGGGGCCAGCTGGTATCAACGAGGAAGGCCAGGGGCCAGCTGGTATCAACGAGGAAAGCCAGGGGGCCAGCTGGTATCAACGAGGAAAGCCAGGGGGCCAGCTGGTATCAACGTGGAAGGCCAGGGGGCCAGCTGGTATCAACGAGGAAAGCCAGGGGGCCAGCTGGTATCAACGAGGAAGGCCAGGGGGCCAGCTGGTATCAACGTGGAAGGCCAGGGGGCCAGCTGGTATCAACGAGGAAGGCCAGGGGGCCGACTGATATCAACGAGGAAGGCCAGGGGGCCAGGCTAAGGACCTGTCGATAAGTCAAATTTTACTATAATGTACCTACAAATTTTCTTGAAAATTTCGTACAATGAACCTATTAACATTTTTAAATTTTGCTACAAATTACCTATTTAAAATTATCTGTTAGATTAAATTAAGGACCTGCCCGAAACCCCAAGCGTGGTAGTGGCTTCACAAGAATGTAAAAGCATTAATGCTATGTACTCTGCTAAACCTAATATACCTTCTGTATATATATTAATAAATAAATAAATAAATAAATAAATAATAAATAAATAATATATATATATATATATATATATATATATATATATATATATATATATATATATATATATATATATATATATATATATATATATATATATATATATATATATATATATATATATATATATATATATATAAATAAAATTAAAAGTAGCAATAGAGAGACGAGGACCAAATATTTCCTGCTGGTGCTTAGATAGAGGCGAGCAGTGATGAGTAGCGTGGAAGACTGAGAGGATGAATAGATGTGAGCAGTGTTGAAAGCTATGGAATACAATGCTGAACTTGTCCCTTTGTTTAGGTGCCTGGCAGCTCTTTGGTCTTATCATGACTGGATGAACCTAGAACCTAAGCCATTTAGAAACCTCTAGTGGCTTTCACCACCCAACAAGCCAAGGGTCACCAGTTCAACGGTGGCAACATTGCACAGATCACCACATATTTTCCAACACATGTTCACTGTTGCTCATTCATCTGCATATTGAGTCCTTTATCTTGTTGCAGGACAATGAAGAGGCGGAGACCAGGAGCTGCACTTCAAGCAGCGATGCACTACTTCCTCGTGTTCTGTGAGTTATTACGATATAGTTCAAGGGTCATTGTCTGTCCAGAGCACAGAGTACAGAGCTCAGTACTCTGAGCTCTACATATATAGAGGTCAGTGCTCACAAACACCATAGATTTCCAAGTAAAGAATTCGAACATTAGACAGCCTAAAGTTCTACACTCTACACTAACACAGTGTAGACATTGTACACGTACCTCGGTGTAAACACTCTACACGTACTTCAGTGTAAACACTGTACACGTACCTTAGTGAAGACACTGTACACGTACCTCAGTTTAGACACTGTACACATACATCAGTGTAGACACTGTACACGTACCTCAGTTTCGACACTCTACACGTACCTCAGTTTAGACACTCTACACGTACCTCAGTTTAGACACTCTACACGTACCTCAGTTTAGACACTCTACACGTACCTCAGTTTCGACACTCTACACGTACCTCAGTTTAGACACTGTACACGTACCTCAGTTTAGACACTCTGCACGTACCTCAGTGTGAAAACTCAACACGTAACTCAGTGTAGACACTCTACAGGTACTTCAGTGTAGATACTCTACACGTACCTCAGTGTAGAAACTCTACCCATACCTCAGTGTATACTCTCTTCACGTATCTCAGTGTAGACATTCTAAAGGTACCTCCGAGTAGACTCTCTGCACGCACCTCAGTGTTGAAAATCTACACATACCTTAGTGTAGACACTCTACACGTACCACAGTGTAAACACTCTACACGTACCACAGTGTAAACACTCTACACGTACCACAGTGTAGACACTCTACACGTACCACAGTGTAGACACTCTACACGTACCACAGTGAAGACACTCTACACGTACCACAGTGAAGACACTCTACACGTATCACAGTGAAGACACTCTACACGTACCACAGTGAAGACACTCTACACGTACCACAGTGTAGACACTCTACACGTACCACAGTGAAGACACTCTACACGTACCACAGTGAAGACACTCTACACGTACCACAGTGTAGACACTCTACACGTACCACAGTGTAGACACTCTACACGTACCACAGTGAAGACACTCTACACGTACCACAGTGAAGACACTCTACACGTACCACAGTGAAGACACTCTACACGTACCACAGTGAAGACACTCTACACGTACCACAGTGTAGACACTCTACACGTACCACAGTGAAGACACTCTACACGTACCACAGTGAAGACACTCTACACGTACCACAGTGAAGACACTCTACACGTACCACAGTGAAGACACTCTACACGTACCACAGTGAAGACACTCTACACGTACCACAGTGAAGACACTACACGTACCACAGTGTTGACACTACACGTACCACAGTGAAGACACTACACGTACCACAGTGAAGACACTACACGTACCACAGTGAAGACACTACACGTACCACAGTGAAGACACTACACGTACCACAGTGAAGACACTACACGTACCACAGTGAAGACACTACACGTACCACAGTGAAGACACTACACGTACCACAGTGTAGACACTACACGTACCACAGTGAAGACACTACACGTACCACAGTGAAGACACTACACGTACCACAGTGAAGACACTCTACACGTACCACAGTGTAGACACTACACGTACCACAGTGTAGACACTCTACACGTACCACAGTGTAGACACTACACGTACCACAGTGAAGACACTACACGTACCACAGTGAAGACACTCTACACGTACCACAGTGTAGACACTACACGTACCACAGTGTAGACACTACACGTACCACAGTGTAGACACTACACGTACCACAGTGTAGACACTACACGTACCACAGTGAAGACACTACACGTACCACAGTGAAGACACTCTACACGTACCACAGTGTAGACACTCTACACGTACCACAGTGTAGACACTACACGTACCACAGTGAAGACACTACACGTACCACAGTGAAGACACTACACGTACCACAGTGAAGACACTACACGTACCACAGTGTAGACACTACACGTACCACAGTGAAGACACTACACGTACCACAGTGTAGACACTCTACACGTACCACAGTGAAGACACTCTACACGTACCACAGTGAAGACACTCTACACGTACCACAGTGAAGACACTACACGTACCACAGTGTAGACACTACACGTACCACAGTGAAGACACTACACGTACCACAGTGAAGACACTACACGTACCACAGTGAAGACACTCTACACGTACCACAGTGTAGACACTCTACACGTACCACAGTGAAGACACTACACGTACCACAGTGAAGACACTCTACACGTACCACAGTGTAGACACTACACGTACCACAGTGAAGACACTCTACACGTACCACAGTGAGACACTCTACACGTACCACAGTGAAGACACTCTACACGTACCACAGTGAAGACACTCTACACGTACCACAGTGAAGACACTCTACACGTACCACAGTGTAGACACTCTACACGTACCACAGTGAAGACACTCTACACGTACCACAGTGAAGACACTCTACACGTACCACAGTGAAGACACTACACGTACCACAGTGAAGACACTCTACACGTACCACAGTGAAGACACTACACGTACCACAGTGAAGACACTACACGTACCACAGTGAAGACACTCTACACGTACCACAGTGAAGACACTCTACACGTACCACAGTGAAGACACACTACACGTACCACAGTGAAGACACTACACGTACCACAGTGTAGACACTCTACACGTACCACAGTGAAGACACTCTACACGTACCACAGTGTAGACACTCTACACGTACCACAGTGTAGACACTACACGTACCACAGTGAAGACACTCTACACGTACCACAGTGTAGACACTCTACACGTACCACAGTGTAGACACTCTACACGTACTACAGTGAAGACACTACACGTACCACAGTGAAGACACTCTACACGTACCACAGTGAAGACACTACACGTACCACAGTGAAGACACTACACGTACCACAGTGTAGACACTACACGTACCACAGTGAAGACACTACACGTACCACAGTGTAGACACTACACGTACCACAGTGTAGACACTACACGTACCACAGTGTAGACACTACACGTACCACAGTGTAGACACTACACGTACCACAGTGTAGACACTACACGTACCACAGTGAAGACACTCTACACGTACCACAGTGTAGACACTCTACACGTACCACAGTGTAGACACTACACGTACCACAGTGTAGACACTACACGTACCACAGTGAAGACACTCTACACGTACCACAGTGTAGACACTACACGTACCACAGTGTAGACACTACACGTACCACAGTGTAGACACTCTACACGTACCACAGTGTAGACACTACACGTACCACAGTGTAGACACTCTACGTACCACAGTGTAGACACTCTACACGTACCACAGTGTAGACACTACACGTACCACAGTGTAGACACTACACGTACCACAGTGAAGACACTACACGTACCACAGTGAAGACACTCTACACGTACCACAGTGAAGACACTACACGTACCACAGTGTAGACACTACACGTACCACAGTGTAGACACTACACGTACCACAGTGAAGACACTACACGTACCACAGTGTAGACACTACACGTACCACAGTGTAGACACTACACGTACCACAGTGAAGACACTACACGTACCACAGTGAAGACACTACTACGTACCACAGTGGAGACACTACACGTACCACAGTGAGACACTACACGTACCACAGTGTAGACACTACACGTACCACAGTGAAGACACTACACGTACCACAGTGAAGACACTCTACACGTACCACAGTGTAGACACTCTACACGTACCACATGTAGACACTCTACCGTACCACAGTGTAGACCTCTACACGTACCACAGTGTAGACACTACACGTACCACAGTGAAGACACTACACGTACCACAGTGTAGACACTCTACACGTACCACAGTGTAGACACTCTACACGTACCACAGTGTAGACACTCTACACGTACCACAGTGTAGACACTCTACACGTACCACAGTGAAGACACTACACGTACCACAGTGTAGACACTCTACACGTACCACAGTGTAGACACTCTACACGTACCACAGTGTAGACACTCTACACGTACCACAGTGTAGACACTCTACACGTACCAGTGTAGACACTCTACACGTACCACAGTGTAGACACTCTACACGTACCACAGTGTAGACACTCTACACGTACCACAGTGAGACACTCTACACGTACCACAGTGTAGACACTCTACACGTACCACAGTGTAGACACTCTACACGTACCACAGTAGACACTCTACACGTACCACAGTGTAGACACTCTACCGTACCACAGTGTAGACACTACACGTACCACAGTGAAGACACTCTACACGTACCACAGTGTAGACACTCTACACGTACCACAGTGTAGACCTCTAACGTACCACAGTGAGACACTCTACACGTACACAGTGTAGACACTACACGTACCACAGTGAGACACTCTACACGTACCACAGTGTAGACACTACACGTACCACAGTGAAGACACTACACGTACCACAGTGTAGACACTCTACACGTCCACAGTGAAGACACTCTACACGTACCACAGTGTAGACACTCTACAC
>WNGS01000239.1:158295-180279 GCA_020271785.1 Procambarus virginalis | reverse complement strand
ACTGTGGTACGTGTAGAGTGTCTTCACTGTGGTACGTGTAGTGTCTTCACTGTGGTACGTGTAGTGTCTTCACTGTGGTACGTGTAGTGTCTACACTGTGGTACGTGTAGTGTCTTCACTGTGGTACGTGTAGTGTCTTCACTGTGGTACGTGTAGAGTGTCTTCACTGTGGTACGTGTAGTGTGTCTACACTGTGGTACGTGTAGAGTGTCTTCACTGTGGTACGTGTAGAGTGTCTTCACTGTGGTACGTGTAGTGTCTTCACTGTGGTACGTGTAGAGTGTCTTCACTGTGGTACGTGTAGAGTGTCTTCACTGTGGTACGTGTAGAGTGTCTTCACTGTGGTACGTGTAGTGTCTTCACTGTGGTACGTGTAAGTGTCTACACTGTGGTACGTGTAGAGTGTCTTCACTGTGGTACGGTAGTATGTCTACACTGTGGTACGTGTAGTGTCTTCACTGTGGTACGTGTAGAGTGTCTTCACTGTGGTACGTGTAGAGTGTCTTCACTGTGGTACGTGTAGAGTGTCTTCACTGTGGTACGTGTAGAGTGTCTTCACTGTGGTACGTGTAGAGTGTCTACACTGTGGTACGTGTAGAGTGTCTACACTGTGGTACGTGTAGAGTGTCTTCACTGTGGTACGTGTAGAGTGTCTTCACTGTGGTACGTGTAGAGTGTCTACACTGTGGTACGTGTAGAGTGTCTTCACTGTGGTACGTGTAGAGTGTCTACACTGTGGTACGTGTAGAGTCTTCACTGTGGTACGTGTAGTGTCTCACTGTGGTACGTGTAGAGTGTCTTCTACACTGGTACGTGTAGAGTGTCTTCACTGTGGTACGTGTAGAGTGTCTACACTGTGGTACGTGTAGAGTGTCTACACTGTGGTACGTGTAGAGTGTCTACACTGTGGTACGTGTAGAGTGTCTACACTGTGGTACGTGTAGAGTGTCTTCACTGTGGTACGTGTAGAGTGTCTTACACTGTGGTACGTGTAGAGTGTCTTCACTGTGGTACGTGTAGAGTGTCTACACTGTGGTACGTGTAGAGTGTCTTCACTGTGGTACGTGTAGAGTGTCTACACTGTGGTACTGTAGAGTGTCTACACTGTGGTACGTGTAGAGTGTCTACACTGTGGTACGTGTAGAGTGTCTTCACTGTGGTACGTGTAGAGTGTCTACACTGTGGTACGTGTAGAGTGTCTACACTGTGGTACGTGTAGAGTGTCTACACTGTGGTACGTGTAGAGTGTCTACACTGTGGTACGTGTAGAGTGTCTTCACTGTGGTACGTGTAGAGTGTCTACACTGTGTACGTGTAGAGTGTCTACACTGTGGTACGTGTAGAGTGTCTACACTGTGGTACGTGTAGAGTGTCTACACTGTGGTACGTGTAGAGTGTCTTCACTGTGGTACGTGTAGAGTGTCTACACTGTGGTACGTGTAGAGTGTCTACACTGTGGTACGTGTAGAGTGTCTACACTGTGGTACGTGTAGAGTGTCTACACTGTGGTACGTGTAGAGTGTCTACACTGTGGTACGTGTAGAGTGTCTACACTGTGGTACGTGTAGAGTGTCTACACTGTGGTACGTGTAGAGTGTCTACACTGTGGTACGTGTAGAGTGTCTTCACTGTGGTACGTGTAGTGTCTTCACTGTGGTACGTGTGTGTAGTCTCTACTGTGGTGGTACGTGTAGTCTTCACTGTGGTACGTGTAGTGTCTTCACTGTGGTACGTGTAGAGTGTCTACACTGTGGTACGTGTAGAGTGTCTTCACTGTGGTACGTGTAGTGTCTTCACTGTGGTACGTGTAGAGTGTCTACACTGTGGTACGTGTAGAGTGTCTACACTGTGGTACGTGTAGAGTGTCTACACTGTGGTACGTGTAGAGTGTCTACACTGTGGTACGTGTAGAGTGTCTTCACTGTGGTACGTGTAGTGTCTTCACTGTGGTACGTGTAGTGTCTTCACTGTGGTACGTGTAGAGTGTGTGTGGGTGGAGTTCTTCACTGTGGTACGTGTAGTGTCTTCACTGTGGTACGTGTAGAGTGTCTACACTGTGGTACGTGTAGAGTGTCTTCACTGTGGTACGTGTAGAGTGTCTACACTGTGGTACGTGTAGAGTGTCTACACTGTGGTACGTGTAGTGTCTTCACTGTGGTACGTGTAGAGTGTCTTCACTGTGGTACGTGTAGTGTCTTCACTGTGGTACGTGTAGAGTGTCTACACTGTGGTACGTGTAGAGTGTCTACACTGTGGTACGTGTAGTGTCTTCACTGTGGTACGTGTAGTGTCTACACTGTGGTACGTGTAGTGTCTACACTGTGGTACGTGTAGTGTCTACACTGTGGTACGTGTAGTGTCTACACTGTGGTACGTGTAGAGTGTCTTCACTGTGGTACGTGTAGTGTCTTCACTGTGGTACGTAGAGTGTCTTCACTGTGGTACGTGTAGAGTGTCTTCACTGTGGTACGTGTAGAGTGTCTTCACTGTGGTACGTGTAGAGTGTCTTCACTGTGGTACGTGTAGAGTGTCTTCACTGTGGTACGTGTAGTGTCTCACTGTGGTACGTGTAGTGTTCTACACTGTGGTACGTAGAGTGTCTTCACTGTGGTACGTGTAGAGTGTCTTCACTGTGGTACGTGTAGTGTCTTCACTGTGGTACGTGTAGAGTGTCTTCACTGTGGTACGTGTAGAGTGTCTACACTGTGGTACGTGTAGAGTGTCTTCACTGTGGTACGTGTAGAGTGTCTCACTGTGGTACTGTAGAGTGTCTACACTGTGGTACGTGTAGAGTGTCTTCACTGTGGTACGTGTAGAGTGTCTTCACTGTGGTACGTGTAGAGTGTCTACACTGTGGTACGTGTAGAGTGTCTTCACTGTGGTACGTGTAGAGTGTCTTCACTGTGGTACGTGTAGAGTGTCTACACTGTGGTACGTGTAGAGTGTCTTCACTGTGGTACGTGTAGAGTGTCTACACTGTGGTACGTGTAGAGTGTCTTCACTGTGGTACGTGTAGAGTGTCTACACTGTGGTACGTGTAGAGTGTCTTCACTGTGGTACGTGTATGTCTTCACTGTGGTACGTGTAGTGTCTTCACTGTGGTACGTGTAGTGTCTTCACTGTGGTACGTGTAGAGTGTCTTCACTGTGGTACGTGTAGAGTGTCTACACTGTGGTACGTGTAGAGTGTCTTCACTGTGGTACGTGTAGAGTGTCTACACTGTGGTACGTGTAGAGTGTCTTCACTGTGGTACGTGTAGTGTCTTCACTGTGGTACGTGTAGTGTCTTCACTGTGGTACGTGTAGAGTGTCTACACTGTGGTACGTGTAGAGTGTCTACACTGTGGTACGTGTAGAGTGTCTTCACTGTGGTACGTGTAGAGTGTCTACACTGTGGTACGTGTAGAGTGTCTACACTGTGGTACGTGTAGAGTGTCTACACTGTGGTACGTGTAGAGTGTCTACACTGTGGTACTGTAGAGTGTCTTCACTGTGGTACGTGTAGTGTCTTCACTGTGGTACGTGTAGTGTCTTCACTGTGGTACGTGTAGTGTCTTCACTGTGGTACTGTAGTTGTCTTCACTGTGGTACGTGTAGAGTGTCTACACTGTGGTACGTGTAGAGTGTCTTCACTGTGGTACGTGTAGAGTGTCTACACTGTGGTACGTGTAGAGTGTCTACACTGTGGTACTTGTAGTGTCTTCACTGTGGTACGTGTAGAGTGTCTTCACTGTGGTACGTGTAGTGTCTTCACTGTGGTACGTGTAGAGTGTCTACACTGTGGTACGTGTAGAGTGTCTACACTGTGGTACGTGTAGAGTGTCTTCACTGTGGTACGTGTAGTGTCTACACTGTGGTACGTGTAGTGTCTACACTGTGGTACGTGTAGTGTCTACACTGTGGTACGTGTAGTGTCTACACTGTGGTACGTGTAGAGTGTCTACACTGTGGTACGTGTAGTGTCTTCACTGTGGTACGTGTAGAGTGTCTTCACTGTGGTACGTGTAGTGTCTACACTGTGGTACGTGTAGTGTCTACACTGTGGTACGTGTAGTGTCTACACTGTGGTACGTGTAGAGTGTCTTCACTGTGGTACGTGTAGTGTCTACACTGTGGTACGTGTAGTGTCTACACTGTGGTACGTGTAGTGTCTACACTGTGGTACGTGTAGAGTGTCTTCACTGTGGTACGTGTAGTGTCTTCACTGTGGTACGTGTAGTGTCTTCACTGTGGTACGTGTAGTGTCTACACTGTGGTACGTGTAGTGTCTTCACTGTGGTACGTGTAGTGTCTTCACTGTGGTACGTGTAGAGTGTCTTCACTGTGGTACGTGTAGAGTGTCTTCACTGTGGTACGTGTAGAGTGTCTTCACTGTGGTACGTGTAGAGTGTCTTCACTGTGGTACGTGTAGAGTGTCTTCACTGTGGTACGTGTAGAGTGTCTTCACTGTGGTACGTGTAGAGTGTCTTCACTGTGGTACGTGTAGAGTGTCTTCACTGTGGTACGTGTAGAGTGTCTTCACTGTGGTACGTGTAGAGTGTCTTCACTGTGGTACGTGTAGAGTGTCTTCACTGTGGTACGTGTAGTGTCTTCACTGTGGTACGTGTAGTGTCTTCACTGTGGTACGTGTAGAGTGTCTTCACTGTGGTACGTGTAGAGTGTCTTCACTGTGGTACGTGTAGAGTGTCTTCACTGTGGTACGTGTAGAGTGTCTTCACTGTGGTACGTGTAGAGTGTCTACACTGTGGTACGTGTAGAGTGTCTTCACTGTGGTACGTGTAGAGTGTCTTCACTGTGGTACGTGTAGAGTGTCTTCACTGTGGTACGTGTAGAGTGTCTTCACTGTGGTACGTGTAGAGTGTCTTCACTGTGGTACGTGTAGAGTGTCTACACTGTGGTACGTGTAGAGTGTCTTCACTGTGGTACGTGTAGAGTGTCTTCACTGTGGTACGTGTAGAGTGTCTACACTGTGGTACGTGTAGAGTGTCTTCACTGTGGTACGTGTAGAGTGTCTACACTGTGGTACGTGTAGAGTGTCTTCACTGTGGTACGTGTAGAGTGTCTACACTGTGGTACGTGTAGAGTGTCTACACTGTGGTACGTGTAGAGTGTCTTCACTGTGGTACGTGTAGAGTGTCTACACTGTGGTACGTGTAGAGTGTCTACACTGTGGTACGTGTAGAGTGTCTACACTGTGGTACGTGTAGAGTGTCTTCACTGTGGTACTTGTAGAGTGTCTACACTGTGGTACGTGTAGTGTGTCTACACTGTGGTACGTGTAGAGTGTCTACACTGTGGTACGTGTAGAGTGTCTTCACTGTGGTACGTGTAGAGTGTCTACACTGTGGTACGTGTAGAGTGTCTACACTGTGGTACGTGTAGAGTGTCTACACTGTGGTACGTGTAGAGTGTCTACACTGTGGTACGTGTAGAGTGTCTACACTGTGGTACGTGTAGAGTGTCTACACTGTGGTACGTGTAGAGTGTCTTCACTGTGGTACGTGTAGAGTGTCTACACTGTGGTACGTGTAGAGTGTCTACACTGTGGTACGTGTAGAGTGTCTACACTGTGGTACGTGTAGAGTGTCTACACTGTGGTACGTGTAGAGTGTCTACACTGTGGTACGTGTAGAGTGTCTACACTGTGGTACGTGTAGAGTGTCTACACTGTGGTACGTGTAGAGTGTCTACACTGTGGTACGTGTAGAGTGTCTTCACTGTGGTACGTGTAGTGTCTTCACTGTGGTACGTGTAGTGTCTTCACTGTGGTACGTGTAGAGTGTCTACACTGTGGTACGTGTAGAGTGTCTTCACTGTGGTACGTGTAGTGTCTTCACTGTGGTACGTGTAGAGTGTCTACACTGTGGTACGTGTAGAGTGTCTACACTGTGGTACGTGTAGAGTGTCTACACTGTGGTACGTGTAGAGTGTCTACACTGTGGTACGTGTAGAGTGTCTTCACTGTGGTACGTGTAGTGTCTTCACTGTGGTACGTGTAGTGTCTTCACTGTGGTACGTGTAGTGTCTTCACTGTGGTACGTGTAGTGTCTTCACTGTGGTACGTGTAGAGTGTCTACACTGTGGTACGTGTAGAGTGTCTTCACTGTGGTACGTGTAGAGTGTCTACACTGTGGTACGTGTAGAGTGTCTACACTGTGGTACGTGTAGTGTCTTCACTGTGGTACGTGTAGAGTGTCTTCACTGTGGTACGTGTAGTGTCTTCACTGTGGTACGTGTAGAGTGTCTACACTGTGGTACGTGTAGAGTGTCTACACTGTGGTACGTGTAGTGTCTTCACTGTGGTACGTGTAGTGTCTACACTGTGGTACGTGTAGTGTCTACACTGTGGTACGTGTAGTGTCTACACTGTGGTACGTGTAGTGTCTACACTGTGGTACGTGTAGAGTGTCTACACTGTGGTACGTGTAGTGTCTTCACTGTGGTACGTGTAGAGTGTCTTCACTGTGGTACGTGTAGAGTGTCTTCACTGTGGTACGTGTAGAGTGTCTTCACTGTGGTACGTGTAGAGTGTCTTCACTGTGGTACGTGTAGAGTGTCTTCACTGTGGTACGTGTAGTGTCTTCACTGTGGTACGTGTAGTGTCTACACTGTGGTACGTGTAGAGTGTCTTCACTGTGGTACGTGTAGAGTGTCTTCACTGTGGTACGTGTAGAGTGTCTTCACTGTGGTACGTGTAGAGTGTCTTCACTGTGGTACGTGTAGAGTGTCTACACTGTGGTACGTGTAGAGTGTCTTCACTGTGGTACGTGTAGAGTGTCTTCACTGTGGTACGTGTAGAGTGTCTTCACTGTGGTACGTGTAGAGTGTCTTCACTGTGGTACGTGTAGAGTGTCTTCACTGTGGTACGTGTAGAGTGTCTACACTGTGGTACGTGTAGAGTGTCTTCACTGTGGTACGTGTAGAGTGTCTTCACTGTGGTACGTGTAGAGTGTCTACACTGTGGTACGTGTAGAGTGTCTTCACTGTGGTACGTGTAGAGTGTCTACACTGTGGTACGTGTAGAGTGTCTTCACTGTGGTACGTGTAGAGTGTCTACACTGTGGTACGTGTAGAGTGTCTACACTGTGGTACGTGTAGTGTCTTCACTGTGGTACGTGTAGTGTCTTCACTGTGGTACGTGTAGTGTCTTCACTGTGGTACGTGTAGTGTCTTCACTGTGGTACGTGTAGAGTGTCTACACTGTGGTACGTGTAGAGTGTCTTCACTGTGGTACGTGTAGAGTGTCTACACTGTGGTACGTGTAGAGTGTCTACACTGTGGTACGTGTAGTGTCTTCACTGTGGTACGTGTAGAGTGTCTTCACTGTGGTACGTGTAGTGTCTTCACTGTGGTACGTGTAGAGTGTCTACACTGTGGTACGTGTAGAGTGTCTACACTGTGGTACGTGTAGTGTCTTCACTGTGGTACGTGTAGTGTCTACACTGTGGTACGTGTAGTGTCTACACTGTGGTACGTGTAGTGTCTACACTGTGGTACGTGTAGTGTCTACACTGTGGTACGTGTAGAGTGTCTACACTGTGGTACGTGTAGTGTCTTCACTGTGGTACGTGTAGAGTGTCTTCACTGTGGTACGTGTAGTGTCTACACTGTGGTACGTGTAGTGTCTACACTGTGGTACGTGTAGTGTCTACACTGTGGTACGTGTAGAGTGTCTTCACTGTGGTACGTGTAGTGTCTACACTGTGGTACGTGTAGTGTCTACACTGTGGTACGTGTAGTGTCTACACTGTGGTACGTGTAGAGTGTCTTCACTGTGGTACGTGTAGTGTCTTCACTGTGGTACGTGTAGTGTCTTCACTGTGGTACGTGTAGTGTCTACACTGTGGTACGTGTAGTGTCTTCACTGTGGTACGTGTAGTGTCTTCACTGTGGTACGTGTAGAGTGTCTTCACTGTGGTACGTGTAGAGTGTCTTCACTGTGGTACGTGTAGAGTGTCTTCACTGTGGTACGTGTAGAGTGTCTTCACTGTGGTACGTGTAGAGTGTCTTCACTGTGGTACGTGTAGAGTGTCTTCACTGTGGTACGTGTAGAGTGTCTTCACTGTGGTACGTGTAGAGTGTCTTCACTGTGGTACGTGTAGAGTGTCTTCACTGTGGTACGTGTAGAGTGTCTTCACTGTGGTACGTGTAGTGTCTTCACTGTGGTACGTGTAGTGTCTTCACTGTGGTACGTGTAGAGTGTCTTCACTGTGGTACGTGTAGAGTGTCTTCACTGTGGTACGTGTAGAGTGTCTTCACTGTGGTACGTGTAGAGTGTCTTCACTGTGGTACGTGTAGAGTGTCTACACTGTGGTACGTGTAGAGTGTCTTCACTGTGGTACGTGTAGAGTGTCTTCACTGTGGTACGTGTAGAGTGTCTTCACTGTGGTACGTGTAGAGTGTCTTCACTGTGGTACGTGTAGAGTGTCTTCACTGTGGTACGTGTAGAGTGTCTACACTGTGGTACGTGTAGAGTGTCTTCACTGTGGTACGTGTAGAGTGTCTTCACTGTGGTACGTGTAGAGTGTCTACACTGTGGTACGTGTAGAGTGTCTTCACTGTGGTACGTGTAGAGTGTCTACACTGTGGTACGTGTAGAGTGTCTTCACTGTGGTACGTGTAGAGTGTCTACACTGTGGTACGTGTAGAGTGTCTACACTGTGGTACGTGTAGAGTGTCTTCACTGTGGTACGTGTAGAGTGTCTACACTGTGGTACGTGTAGAGTGTCTACACTGTGGTACGTGTAGAGTGTCTACACTGTGGTACGTGTAGAGTGTCTTCACTGTGGTACGTGTAGAGTGTCTACACTGTGGTACGTGTAGTGTGTCTACACTGTGGTACGTGTAGAGTGTCTACACTGTGGTACGTGTAGAGTGTCTTCACTGTGGTACGTGTAGAGTGTCTACACTGTGGTACGTGTAGTGTCTACACTGTGGTACGTGTAGAGTGTCTACACTGTGGTACGTGTAGAGTGTCTACACTGTGGTACGTGTAGAGTGTCTCACTGTGGTACGTGTAGATGTCTACTGTGGTACGTGTAGAGTGTCTACACTGTGGTACGTGTAGAGTGTCTACACTGTGGTACGTGTAGAGTGTCTACACTGTGGTACGTGTAGAGTGTCTTCACTGTGGTACGTGTAGAGTGTCTACACTGTGGTACGTGTAGAGTGTCTACACTGTGGTACGTGTAGAGTGTCTACACTGTGGTACGTGTAGAGTGTCTACACTGTGGTACGTGTAGAGTGTCTACACTGTGGTACGTGTAGAGTGTCTACACTGTGGTACGTGTAGAGTGTCTACACTGTGGTACGTGTAGAGTGTCTACACTGTGGTACGTGTAGAGTGTCTTCACTGTGGTACGTGTAGTGTCTTCACTGTGGTACGTGTAGTGTCTTCACTGTGGTACGTGTAGAGTGTCTACACTGTGGTACGTGTAGAGTGTCTTCACTGTGGTACGTGTTGTCTTCACTGTGGTACGTGTAGTGTCTACACTGTGGTACGTGTAGAGTGTCTACACTGTGGTACGTGTAGAGTGTCTACACTGTGGTACGTGTAGAGTGTCTACACTGTGGTACGTGTAGAGTGTCTTCACTGTGGTACGTGTAGTGTCTTCACTGTGGTACGTGTAGAGTGTCTACACTGTGGTACGTGTAGTGTCTTCACTGTGGACGTGTAGTGTCTTCACTGTGGTACGTGTAGAGTGTCTACACTGTGGTACGTGTAGAGTGTCTTCACTGTGGTACGTGTAGAGTGTCTACACTGTGGTACGTGTAGAGTGTCTCACTGTGGTACGTAGAGTGTCTTCACTGTGGTACGTGTAGAGTGTCTTCACTGTGGTACGTGTAGTGTCTTCACTGTGGTACGTGTAGAGTGTCTACACTGTGGTACGTGTAGAGTGTCTTCACTGTGGTACGTGTAGTGTCTTCACTGTGGTACGTGTAGTGTCTACACTGTGTACGTGTAGTGTCTACACTGTGGTACGTGTAGTGTCTACACTGTGGTACGTGTAGTGTCTACACTGTGGTACGTGTAGAGTGTCTACACTGTGGTACGTGTAGTGTCTTCACTGTGGTACGTGTAGAGTGTCTTCACTGTGGTACGTGTAGAGTGTCTTCACTGTGGTACGTGTAGAGTGTCTTCACTGTGGTACGTGTAGAGTGTCTTCACTGTGGTACGTGTAGAGTGTCTTCACTGTGGTACGTGTAGTGTCTTCACTGTGGTACGTGTTGTCTTCACTGTGGTACGTGTAGAGTGTCTACACTGTGGTACGTGTAGAGTGTCTACACTGTGGTACGTGTAGAGTGTCTTCACTGTGGTACGTGTAGAGTGTCTTCACTGTGGTACGTGTAGAGTGTCTACACTGTGGTACGTGTAGAGTGTCTTCACTGTGGTACGTGTAGAGTGTCTTCACTGTGGTACGTGTAGAGTGTCTTCACTGTGGTACGTGTAGAGTGTCTTCACTGTGGTACGTGTAGAGTGTCTTCACTGTGGTACGTGTAGAGTGTCTACACTGTGGTACGTGTAGAGTGTCTTCACTGTGGTACGTGTAGAGTGTCTTCACTGTGGTACGTGTAGAGTGTCTACACTGTGGTACGTGTAGAGTGTCTTCACTGTGGTACGTGTAGAGTGTCTACACTGTGGTACGTGTAGAGTGTCTCACTGTGGTACGTGTAGAGTGTCTACACTGTGGTACGTGTAGAGTGTCTACACTGTGGTACGTGTAGAGTGTCTTCACTGTGGTACGTGTAGAGTGTCTACACTGTGGTACGTGTAGAGTGTCTACACTGTGGTACGTGTAGAGTGTCTACACTGTGGTACGTGTAGAGTGTCTTCACTGTGGTACGTGTAGAGTGTCTACACTGTGGTACGTGTAGAGTGTCTACACTGTGGTACGTGTAGAGTGTCTACACTGTGGTACGTGTAGAGTGTCTTCACTGTGGTACGTGTAGAGTGTCTACACTGTGGTACGTGTAGAGTGTCTACACTGTGGTACGTGTAGAGTGTCTACACTGTGGTACGTGTAGAGTGTCTACACTGTGGTACGTGTAGAGTGTCTTCACTGTGGTACGTGTAGAGTGTCTACACTGTGGTACGTGTAGAGTGTCTACACTGTGGTACGTGTAGAGTGTCTACACTGTGGTACGTGTAGAGTGTCTACACTGTGGTACGTGTAGAGTGTCTTCACTGTGGTACGTGTAGAGTGTCTACACTGTGGTACGTGTAGAGTGTCTACACTGTGGTACGTGTAGAGTGTCTACACTGTGGTACGTGTAGAGTGTCTACACTGTGGTACGTGTAGAGTGTCTTCACTGTGGTACGTGTAGTGTCTACACTGTGGTACGTGTAGAGTGTCTACACTGTGGTACGTGTAGAGTGTCTACACTGTGGTACGTGTAGTGTGTCTCACTGTGGTACGTGTAGTGTCTTCACTGTGGTACGTGTAGTGTCTTCACTGTGGTACGTGTAGAGTGTCTACACTGTGGTACGTGTAGAGTGTCTACACTGTGGTACGTGTAGTGTCTTCACTGTGGTACGTGTAGAGTGTCTACACTGTGGTACGTGTAGAGTGTCTACACTGTGGTACGTGTAGAGTGTCTACACTGTGGTACGTGTAGAGTNAGTGTCTTCACTGTGGTACGTGTAGAGTGTCTTCACTGTGGTACGTGTAGTGTCTTCACTGTGGTACGTGTAGAGTGTCTTCACTGTGGTACGTGTAGTGTCTTCACTGTGGTACGTGTAGTGTCTTCACTGTGGTACGTGTAGAGTGTCTACACTGTGGTACGTGTAGTGTCTTCACTGTGGTACGTGTAGTGTCTTCACTGTGGTACGTGTAGAGTGTCTACACTGTGGTACGTGTAGTGTCTTCACTGTGGTACGTGTAGTAGTGTCTTCACTGTGGTACGTGTAGAGTGTCTACACTGTGGTACGGGGTGGTGTAGTGTCTTCACTGTGGTAGTGTAGAGTGTCTACACTGTGGTACGTGTAGAGTGTCTACACTGTGGTACGTGTAGAGTGTCTTCACTGTGGTACGTGTAGAGTGTCTACACTGTGGTACGTGTAGTGTCTTCACTGTGGTACGTGTAGAGTGTCTACACTGTGGTACGTGTAGAGTGTCTACACTGTGGTACGTGTAGTGTCTTCACTGTGGTACGTGTGTGTCTTCACTGTGGTACGTGTAGTGTCTACACTGTGGTACGTGTAGAGGTCTACACTGTGGTACGTGTAGTGTCTACACTGTGGTACGTGTAGAGTGTCTACACTGTGGTACGTGTAGAGTGTCTCACTGTGGTACGTGTAGAGTGTCTACACTGTGGTACGGTAGAGTGTCTACACTGTGGTACGTGTAGAGTGTCTTACACTGTGGTACGTGTAGAGTGTTACACTGTGGTACGTGTAGAGTGTCTACACTGTGGTACGTGTAGAGTGTCTACACTGTGGTACGTGTAGAGTGTCTACACTGTGGTACGTGTAGAGTGTTACACTGTGGTACGTGTAGAGTGTTCCACTGTGGTACGTGTAGAGTGTCTACACTGTGGTACGTGTAGAGTGTCTACACTGTGGTACGTGTAGAGTGTCTACACTGTGGTACGTGTAGAGTGTCTTCACTGTGGTACGTGTAGAGTGTCTACACTGTGGTACGTGTAGAGTGTCTTACACTGTGGTACGTGTAGAGTGTCTACTGTGGTACGTGTAGAGTGTCTTCACTGTGGTACGTGTAGAGTGTCTCACTGTGGTACGTGTAGAGTGTCTACACTGTGGTACGTGTAGAGTGTCTACACTGTGGTACGTGTAGAGTGTCACTGTTGGGTGTGTAGAGTGTCTACACTGTGGTACGTGTAGAGTGTTACACTGTGGTACGTGTAGAGTGTCTACACTGTGGTACGTGTAGAGTGTTACACTGTGGTACGTGTAGAGTGTCTCACTGTGGTACGTGTAGAGGTCTTCACTGTGGTACGTGTAGAGTGTCTACACTGTGGTACGTGTAGTGTGTCTACACTGTGGTACGTGTAGTGTGTCTTCACTGTGGTACGTGTAGAGTGTCTTCACTGTGGTACGTGTAGAGTGTCTACACTGTGGTACGTGTAGAGTGTCTACACTGTGGTAGTGTAGTGTCTTCACTGTGGTACGTGTAGAGTGTTTCACTGTGGTACGTGTAGAGTGTCTACACTGTGGTACGTGTAGAGTGTCTCACTGTGGTACGTGTAGTGTCTTCACTGTGGTACGTGTAGAGTGTCTACACTGTGGTACGTGTAGAGTGTCTACACTGTGGTACGTGTAGAGTGTCTCACTGTGGTACGTGTAGAGTGTCTACACTGTGGGTACGTGTAGAGTTGTCAACTGTGGTACGTGTAGAGTGTTTACACTGTGGTACGTGTAGAGTGTCTACACTGTGGTACGTGTAGAGTGTCTACACTGTGGTACGTGTAGAGTGTCTTCACTGTGGTACGTGTAGAGTGTCTACACTGTGGTACGTGTAGTGTCTTCACTGTGGTACGTGTAGTGTCTACACTGTGGTACGTGTAGTGTCTTCACTGTGGTACGTGTAGAGTGTCTACACTGTGGTACGTGTAGAGTGTCTTCACTGTGGTACGTGTAGAGTGTCTACACTGTGGTACGTGTAGAGTGTCTACACTGTGGTACGTGTAGTGTCTTCACTGTGGTACGTGTAGAGTGTCTTCACTGTGGTACGTGTAGTGTCTTCACTGTGGTACGTGTAGAGTGTCTACACTGTGGTACGTGTAGAGTGTCTAACTGTGGTACGTGTAGAGTGTCTACACTGTGGTACGTGTAGTGTCTTCACTGTGGTACGTGTAGTGTTCTCACTGTGGTACGTGTAGAGTGTCTACACTGTGGTACGTGTATAGTGTCTTCACTGTGGTACGTGTAGTGTCTTCACTGTGGTACGTGTAGAGTGTCTACACTGTGGTACGTGTAGAGTGTCTACACTGTGGTACGTGTAGAGTGTCTACACTGTGGTACGTGTAGAGTGTCTACACTGTGGTACGTGTAGAGTGTCTACACTGTGGTACGTGTAGAGTGTCTTACACTGTGGTACGTGTAGAGTGTCACACTGTGGTACGTGTAGAGTGTCTACACTGTGGTACGTGTAGAGTGTCTACACTGTGGTACGTGTAGAGTGTCTTCACTGTGGTACGTGTAGAGTGTCTACACTGTGGTACGTGTAGAGTGTCTACACTGTGGTACGTGTAGAGTGTCTACACTGTGGTACGTGTAGAGTGTCTACACTGTGGTACGTGTAGTGTCTTCACTGTGGTACGTGTAGAGTGTCTACACTGTGGTACGTGTAGTGTCTTCACTGTGGTACGTGTAGAGTGTCTTCACTGTGGTACGTGTAGAGTGTCTACACTGTGGTACGTGTAGTGTCTTCACTGTGGTACGTGTAGTGTCTACACTGTGGTACGTGTAGTGTCTACACTGTGGTACGTGTAGTGTCTACACTGTGGTACGTGTAGTGTCTACACTGTGGTACGTGTAGAGTGTCTTCACTGTGGTACGTGTAGTGTCTTCACTGTGGTACGTGTAGTGTCTTCACTGTGGTACGTGTAGTGTCTACACTGTGGTACGTGTAGTGTCTTCACTGTGGTACGTGTAGTGTCTTCACTGTGGTACGTGTAGAGTGTCTTCACTGTGGTACGTGTAGTGTCTTCACTGTGGTACGTGTAGTGTCTTCACTGTGGTACGTGTAGAGTGTCTACACTGTGGTACGTGTAGTGTGTTCACTGTGGTACGTGTAGGTGTCTTCACTGTGGTACGTGTAGTGTCTCACTGTGGTACGTGTAGAGTGTCTACACTGTGGTACGTGTAGAGTGTCTTCACTGTGGTACGTGTAGAGTGTCTTCACTGTGGTACGTGTAGAGTGTCTACACTGTGGTACGTGTAGAGTGTCTACACTGTGGTACGTGTAGAGTGTCTACACTGTGGTACGTGTAGAGTGTCTACACTGTGGTACGTGTAGAGTGTCTTCACTGTGGTACGTGTAGAGTGTCTACACTGTGGTACGTGTAGAGTGTCTCACTGTGGTACGTGTAGTGTCTTCACTGTGGTACGTGTAGAGTGTCTTCACTGTGGTACGTGTAGAGTGTCTTCACTGTGGTACGTGTAGAGTGTCTTCACTGTGGTACGTGTAGAGTGTCTTCACTGTGGTACGTGTAGAGTGTCTACACTGTGGTACGTGTAGAGTGTCTTCACTGTGGTACGTGTAGAGTGTCTTCACTGTGGTACGTGTAGAGTGTCTTCACTGTGGTACGTGTAGTGTCTTCACTGTGGTACGTGTAGTGTCTTCACTGTGGTACGTGTAGAGTGTCTACACTGTGGTACGTGTAGTGTCTTCACTGTGGTACGTGTAGTGTCTTCACTGTGGTACGTGTAGAGTGTCTACACTGTGGTACGTGTAGAGTGTCTACACTGTGGTACGTGTAGAGTGTCTACACTGTGGTACGTGTAGTGTCTTCACTGTGGTACGTGTAGAGTGTCTACACTGTGGTACGTGTAGAGTGTCTACACTGTGGTACGTGTAGAGTGTCTTCACTGTGGTACGTGTAGAGTGTCTACACTGTGGTACGTGTAGTGTCTTCACTGTGGTACGTGTAGAGTGTCTACACTGTGGTACGTGTAGAGTGTCTACACTGTGGTACGTGTAGTGTCTTCACTGTGGTACGTGTAGTGTCTTCACTGTGGTACGTGTAGTGTCTACACTGTGGTACGTGTAGAGTGTCTACACTGTGGTACGTGTAGTGTCTACACTGTGGTACGTGTAGAGTGTCTACACTGTGGTACGTGTAGAGTGTCTTCACTGTGGTACGTGTAGAGTGTCTACACTGTGGTACGTGTAGAGTGTCTTCACTGTGGTACGTGTAGAGTGTCTACACTGTGGTACGTGTAGAGTGTCTACACTGTGGTACGTGTAGAGTGTCTACACTGTGGTACGTGTAGTGTCTTCACTGTGGTACGTGTAGAGTGTCTCACTGTGGTACGTGTAGAGTGTCTTCACTGTGGTACGTGTAGAGTGTCTTCACTGTGGTACGTGTAGAGTGTCTTCACTGTGGTACGTGTAGAGTGTCTACACTGTGGTACGTGTAGAGTGTCTACACTGTGGTACGTGTAGAGTGTCTTCACTGTGGTACGTGTAGAGTGTCTTCACTGTGGTACGTGTAGAGTGTCTACACTGTGGTACGTGTAGAGTGTCTTCACTGTGGTACGTGTAGTGTCTTCACTGTGGTACGTGTAGAGTGTCTACACTGTGGTACGTGTAGAGTGTCTTCACTGTGGTACGTGTAGAGTGTCTTCACTGTGGTACGTGTAGAGTGTCTACACTGTGGTACGTGTAGAGTGTCTACACTGTGGTACGTGTAGAGTGTCTTCACTGTGGTACGTGTAGAGTGTCTACACTGTGGTACGTGTAGAGTGTCTTCACTGTGGTACGTGTAGAGTGTCTTCACTGTGGTACGTGTAGAGTGTCTTCACTGTGGTACGTGTAGTGTCTTCACTGTGGTACGTGTAGTGTCTTCACTGTGGTACGTGTAGAGTGTCTACACTGTGGTACGTGTAGTGTCTTCACTGTGGTACGTGTAGTGTCTTCACTGTGGTACGTGTAGAGTGTCTACACTGTGGTACGTGTAGTGTCTTCACTGTGGTACGTGTAGAGTGTCAACACTGTGGTACGTGTAGTGTCTACACTGTGGTACGTGTAGAGTGTCTACACTGTGGTACGTGTAGAGTGTCTACACTGTGGTACGTTTGAGTGTCTACACTGTGGTACGTGTAGAGTGTCTACACTGTGGTACGTGTAGTGTCTCACTGTGGTACGTGTAGAGTGTCTACACTGTGGTACGTGTAGAGTGTCTACACTGTGGTACGTGTAGAGTGTCTTCACTGTGGTACGTGTAGAGTGTCTTCACTGTGGTACGTGTAGAGTGTCTTCACTGTGGTACGTGTAGTGTCTTCACTGTGGTACGTGTAGTGTCTTCACTGTGGTACGTGTAGAGTGTCTACACTGTGGTACGTGTAGTGTCTTCACTGTGGTACGTGTAGTGTCTTCACTGTGGTACGTGTAGAGTGTCTACACTGTGGTACGTGTAGTGTCTTCACTGTGGTACGTGTAGTGTCTTCACTGTGGTACGTGTAGAGTGTCTACACTGTGGTACGTGTAGTGTCTTCACTGTGGTACGTGTAGTGTGTCTACACTGTGGTACGTGTAGAGTGTCTACACTGTGGTACGTGTAGAGTGTCTTCACTGTGGTACGTGTAGAGTGTCTACACTGTGGTACGTGTAGTGTCTTCACTGTGGTACGTGTAGAGTGTCTACACTGTGGTACGTGTAGAGTGTCTACACTGTGGTACGTGTAGTGTCTTCACTGTGGTACGTGTAGTGTCTTCACTGTGGTACGTGTAGTGTCTACACTGTGGTACGTGTAGAGTGTCTACACTGTGGTACGTGTAGTGTCTACACTGTGGTACGTGTAGAGTGTCTACACTGTGGTACGTGTAGAGTCTTCACTGTGGTACGTGTAGAGTGTCTACACTGTGGTACGTGTAGAGTGTCTACACTGTGGTACGTGTAGAGTGTCTACACTGTGGTACGTGTAGAGTGTCTACACTGTGGTACGTGTAGAGTGTCTACACTGTGGTACGTGTAGAGTGTCTTCACTGTGGTACGTGTAGAGTGTCTACACTGTGGTACGTGTAGTGTCTACACTGTGGTACGTGTAGAGTGTCTACACTGTGGTACGTGTAGAGTGTCTACACTGTGGTACGTGTAGAGTGTCTACACTGTGGTACGTGTAGAGTGTCTTCACTGTGGTACGTGTAGAGTGTCTACACTGTGGTACGTGTAGAGTGTCTACACTGTGGTACGTGTAGAGTGTCTACACTGTGGTACGTGTAGAGTGTCTTCACTGTGGTACGTGTAGAGTGTCTACACTGTGGTACGTGTAGAGTGTCTACACTGTGGTACGTGTAGAGTGTCTACACTGTGGTACGTGTAGAGTGTCTACACTGTGGTACGTGTAGAGTGTCTACACTGTGGTACGTGTAGAGTGTCTTCACTGTGGTACGTGTAGAGTGTCTACACTGTGGTACGTGTAGAGTGTCTACACTGTGGTACGTGTAGAGTGTCTACACTGTGGTACGTGTAGAGTGTCTACACTGTGGTACGTGTAGAGTGTCTACACTGTGGTACGTGTAGAGTGTCTTCACTGTGGTACGTGTAGAGTGTCTACACTGTGGTACGTGTAGAGTGTCTACACTGTGGTACGTGTAGAGTGTCTACACTGTGGTACGTGTAGAGTGTCTACACTGTGGTACGTGTAGAGTGTCTTCACTGTGGTACGTGTAGAGTGTCTACACTGTGGTACGTGTAGAGTGTCTACACTGTGGTACGTGTAGAGTGTCTACACTGTGGTACGTGTAGAGTGTCTACACTGTGGTACGTGTAGAGTGTCTACACTGTGGTACGTGTAGAGTGTCTTCACTGTGGTACGTGTAGAGTGTCTACACTGTGGTACGTGTAGAGTGTCTACACTGTGGTACGTGTAGAGTGTCTACACTGTGGTACGTGTAGAGTGTCTACACTGTGGTACGTGTAGAGTGTCTACACTGTGGTACGTGTAGAGTGTCTACACTGTGGTACGTGTAGAGTGTCTACACTGTGGTACGTGTAGAGTGTCTACACTGTGGTACGTGTAGAGTGTCTTCACTGTGGTACGTGTAGAGTGTCTACACTGTGGTACGTGTAGAGTGTCTACACTGTGGTACGTGTAGAGTGTCTACACTGTGGTACGTGTAGAGTGTCTTCACTGTGGTACGTGTAGAGTGTCTACACTGTGGTACGTGTAGAGTGTCTACACTGTGGTACGTGTAGAGTGTCTACACTGTGGTACGTGTAGAGTGTCTACACTGTGGTACGTGTAGAGTGTCTACACTGTGGTACGTGTAGAGTGTCTACACTGTGGTACGTGTAGAGTGTCTACACTGTGGTACGTGTAGAGTGTCTACACTGTGGTACGTGTAGAGTGTCTACACTGTGGTACGTGTAGAGTGTCTACACTGTGGTACGTGTAGAGTGTCTACACTGTGGTACGTGTAGAGTGTCTTCACTGTGGTACGTGTAGTGTCTTCACTGTGGTACGTGTAGTGTCTTCACTGTGGTACGTGTAGAGTGTCTACACTGTGGTACGTGTAGAGTGTCTACACTGTGGTACGTGTAGTGTCTTCACTGTGGTACGTGTAGAGTGTCTACACTGTGGTACGTGTAGAGTGTCTACACTGTGGTACGTGTAGAGTGTCTACACTGTGGTACGTGTAGAGTGTCTACACTGTGGTACGTGTAGAGTGTCTACACTGTGGTACGTGTAGAGTGTCTACACTGTGGTACGTGTAGAGTGTCTACACTGTGGTACGTGTAGAGTGTCTACACTGTGGTACGTGTAGAGTGTCTACACTGTGGTACGTGTAGAGTGTCTTCACTGTGGTACGTGTAGAGTGTCTACACTGTGGTACGTGTAGTGTCTTCACTGTGGTACGTGTAGTGTCTACACTGTGGTACGTGTAGAGTGTCTACACTGTGGTACGTGTAGTGTCTTCACTGTGGTACGTGTAGAGTGTCAACACTGTGGTACGTGTAGTGTCTACACTGTGGTACGTGTAGAGTGTCTACACTGTGGTACGTGTAGAGTGTCTACACTGTGGTACGTGTAGAGTGTCTACACTGTGGTACGTGTAGAGTGTCTACACTGTAGTACGTGTAGAGTGTCTACACTGTGGTACGTGTAGTGTGTCTTCACTGTGGTACGTGTAGAGTGTCTACACTGTGGTACGTGTAGAGTGTCTACACTGTGGTACGTGTAGAGTGTCTTCACTGTGGTACATGTAGAGTGTCTTCACTGTGGTACGTGTAGAGTGTCTTCACTGTGGTACGTGTAGTGTCTTCACTGTGGTACGTGTAGAGTGTCTTCACTGTGGTACGTGTAGAGTGTCTACACTGTGGTACGTGTAGTGTCTTCACTGTGGTACGTGTAGTGTCTTCACTGTGGTACGTGTAGAGTGTCTACACTGTGGTACGTGTAGTGTCTTCACTGTGGTACGTGTAGTGTCTTCACTGTGGTACGTGTAGAGTGTCTACACTGTGGTACGTGTAGTGTCTTCACTGTGGTACGTGTAGAGTGTCTACACTGTGGTACGTGTAGAGTGTCTACACTGTGGTACGTGTAGAGTGTCTTCACTGTGGTACGTGTAGAGTGTCTACACTGTGGTACGTGTAGTGTCTTCACTGTGGTACGTGTAGAGTGTCTACACTGTGGTACGTGTAGATTGTCTACACTGTGGTACGTGTAGTGTCTTCACTGTGGTACGTGTAGTGTCTTCACTGTGGTACGTGTAGTGTCTACACTGTGGTACGTGTAGAGTGTCTACACTGTGGTACGTGTAGTGTCTACACTGTGGTACGTGTAGAGTGTCTACACTGTGGTACGTGTAGAGTGTCTTCACTGTGGTACGTGTAGAGTGTCTACACTGTGGTACGTGTAGAGTGTCTACACTGTGGTACGTGTAGAGTGTCTTCACTGTGGTACGTGTAGAGTGTCTACACTGTGGTACGTGTAGAGTGTCTACACTGTGGTACGTGTAGAGTGTCTACACTGTGGTACGTGTAGAGTGTCTACACTGTGGTACTTGTAGAGTGTCTACACTGTGGTACGTGTAGAGTGTCTTCACTGTGGTACTTGTAGAGTGTCTACACTGTGGTACGTGTAGTGTGTCTACACTGTGGTACGTGTAGAGTGTCTACACTGTGGTACGTGTAGAGTGTCTTCACTGTGGTACGTGTAGTGTCTACACTGTGGTACGTGTAGAGTGTCTACACTGTGGTACGTGTAGAGTGTCTACACTGTGGTACGTGTAGAGTGTCTACACTGTGGTACGTGTAGAGTGTCTTCACTGTGGTACGTGTAGAGTGTCTACACTGTGGTACGTGTAGAGTGTCTACACTGTGGTACGTGTAGAGTGTCTACACTGTGGTACGTGTAGAGTGTCTTCACTGTGGTACGTGTAGAGTGTCTACCTGTGGTACGTGTAGAGTGTCTACACTGTGGTACGTGTAGAGTGTCTACACTGTGGTACGTGTAGAGTGTCTACACTGTGGTACGTGTAGAGTGTCTACACTGTGGTACGTGTAGAGTGTCTACACTGTGGTACGTGTAGAGTGTCTACACTGTGGTACGTGTAGTGTGTCTCACTGTGGTACGTGTAGAGTGTCTACACTGTGGTACGTGTAGAGTGTCTACACTGTGGTACGTGTAGAGTGTCTACAATGTGGTACGTGTATTGTGTCTTCACTGTGGTACGTATAGTGTCTTCACTGTGGTACGTGTAGAGTGTCTACACTATGGTACGTGTAGAGTGTCTACACTGTGGTACATGTAGAGTAACTTCACTGTGGTACGTGTAGAGTGTCTTCACTGTGGTACGTGTAGAGTGTCTACACTGTGGTACGTGTAGAGTGTCTTCACTGTGGTACGTGTAGAGTGTCTACACTGTGGTACGTGTAGAGTGTCTACACTGTGGTACGTGTAGAGTGTCTTCACTGTGGTACTTGTAGAGTGTCTACACTGTGGTACGTGTAGTGGTCTACACTGTGGTACGTGTAGAGTGTCTACACTGTGGTACGTGTAGAGTGTCTTCACTGTGGTACGTGTAGAGTGTCTACACTGTGGTACGTGTAGAGTGTCTACACTGTGGTACGTGTAGAGTGTCTACACTGTGGTACGTGTAGTGTCTACACTGTGGTACGTGTAGAGTGTCTTCACTGTGGTACGTGTAGAGTGTCTACACTGTGGTACGTGTAGAGTGTCTACACTGTGGTACGTGTAGAGTGTCTACACTGTGGTACGTGTAGAGGTCTTCACTGTGGTACGTGTAGAGTGTCTACACTGTGGTACGTGTAGAGTGTCTACACTGTGGTACGTGTAG
>WNGS01000239.1:136825-154402 GCA_020271785.1 Procambarus virginalis | reverse complement strand
GTAGAGTGTCTACACTGTGGTACGTGTAGAGTGTCTACACTGTGGTACGTGTAGAGTGTCTACACTGTGGTACGTGTAGAGTGTCTTCACTGTGGTACGTGTAGAGTGTCTACACTGTGGTACGTGTAGAGTAGTGTCTACACTGTGGTACGTGTAGAGTGTCTACACTGTGGTACGTGTAGAGTGTCTACACTGTGGTACGTGTAGAGTGTCTACACTGTGGTACGTGTAGAGTGTCTACACTGTGGTACGTGTAGAGTGTCTACACTGTGGTACGTGTAGAGTGTCTACACTGTGGTACGTGTAGTGTCTTCACTGTGGTACGTGTAGAGTGTCTACACTGTGGTACGTGTAGAGTGTCTACACTGTGGTACGTGTAGAGTGTCTTCACTGTGGTACGTGTAGAGTGTCTTCACTGTGGTACGTGTAGAGTGTCTACACTGTGGTACGTGTAGAGTGTCTACACTGTGGTACGTGTAGAGTGTCTACACTGTGGTACGTGTAGAGTGTCTACACTGTGGTACGTGTAGAGTGTCTACACTGTGGTACGTGTAGAGTGTCTACACTGTGGTACGTGTAGAGTGTCTACACTGTGGTACGTGTAGAGTGTCTTCACTGTGGTACGTGTAGAGTGTCTACACTGTGGTACGTGTAGAGTGTCTTCACTGTGGTACGTGTAGAGTGTCTACACTGTGGTACGTGTAGAGTGTCTACACTGTGGTACGTGTAGAGTGTCTACACTGTGGTACGTGTAGAGTGTCTACACTGTGGTACGTGTAGAGTGTCTACACTGTGGTACGTGTAGAGTGTCTACACTGTGGTACGTGTAGAGTGTCTACACTGTGGTACGTGTAGAGTGTCTACACTGTGGTACGTGTAGAGTGTCTACACTGTGGTACGTGTAGAGTGTCTACACTGTGGTACGTGTAGAGTGTCTACACTGTGGTACGTGTAGAGTGTCTTCACTGTGGTACGTGTAGAGTGTCTACACTGTGGTACGTGTAGAGTGTCTACACTGTGGTACGTGTAGAGTGTCTACACTGTGGTACGTGTAGAGTGTCTACACTGTGGTACGTGTAGAGTGTCTACACTGTGGTACGTGTAGAGTGTCTTCACTGTGGTACGTGTAGAGTGTCTACACTGTGGTACGTGTAGAGTGTCTACACTGTGGTACGTGTAGAGTGTCTACACTGTGGTACGTGTAGAGTGTCTACACTGTGGTACGTGTAGTGTCTTCACTGTGGTACGTGTAGTGTCTACACTGTGGTACGTGTAGTGTCTACACTGTGGTACGTGTAGAGTGTCTACACTGTGGTACGTGTAGAGTGTCTACACTGTGGTACGTGTAGAGTGTCTACACTGTGGTACGTGTAGAGTGTCTTCACTGTGGTACGTGTAGAGTGTCTCACTGTGGTACGTGTAGAGTGTCTACACTGTGGTACGTGTAGAGTGTCTACACTGTGGTACGTGTAGAGTGTCTACACTGTGGTACGTGTAGAGTGTCTACACTGTGGTACGTGTAGAGTGTCTACACTGTGGTACGTGTAGAGTGTCTACACTGTGGTACGTGTAGTGTCTTCACTGTGGTACGTGTAGAGTGTCTACACTGTGGTACGTGTAGAGTGTCTACACTGTGGTACGTGTAGAGTGTCTACACTGTGGTACGTGTAGAGTGTCTACACTGTGGTACGTGTAGAGTGTCTTCACTGTGGTACGTGTAGAGTGTCTACACTGTGGTACGTGTAGAGTGTCTACACTGTGGTACGTGTAGAGTGTCTACACTGTGGTACGTGTAGAGTGTCTACACTGTGGTACGTGTAGAGTGTCTACACTGTGGTACGTGTAGAGTGTCTACACTGTGGTACGTGTAGTGTCTTCACTGTGGTACGTGTAGAGTGTCTACACTGTGGTACGTGTAGAGTGTCTTCACTGTGGTACGTGTAGAGTGTCTACACTGTGGTACGTGCAGTGTCTTCACTGTGGTACGTGTAGTGTCTTCACTGTGGTACGTGTAGAGTGTCTACACTGTGGTACGTGTAGTGTCTTCACTGTGGTACGTGTAGTGTCTACACTGTGGTACGTGTAGTGTCTTCACTGTGGTACGTGTAGTGTCTACACTGTGGTACGTGTAGAGTGTCTTCACTGTGGTACGTGTAGAGTGTCTACACTGTGGTACGTGTAGTGTCTTCACTGTGGTACGTGTAGTGTCTTCACTGTGGTACGTGTAGTGTCTTCACTGTGGTACGTGTAGTGTCTACACTGTGGTACGTGTAGAGTGTCTTCACTGTGGTACGTGTAGAGTGTCTACACTGTGGTACGTGTAGTGTCTTCACTGTGGTACGTGTAGTGTCTTCACTGTGGTACGTGTAGAGTGTCTACACTGTGGTACGTGTAGTGTCTTCACTGTGGTACGTGTAGTGTCTTCACTGTGGTACGTGTAGAGTGTCTACACTGTGGTACGTGTAGAGTGTCTACACTGTGGTACGTGTAGAGTGTCTTCACTGTGGTACGTGTAGAGTGTCTACACTGTGGTACGTGTAGAGTGTCTACACTGTGGTACGTGTAGTGTCTTCACTGTGGTACGTGTAGAGTGTCTACACTGTGGTACGTGTAGAGTGTCTACACTGTGGTACGTGTAGTGTCTTCACTGTGGTACGTGTAGAGTGTCTACACTGTGGTACGTGTAGAGTGTCTACACTGTGGTACGTGTAGAGTGTCTACACTGTGGTACGTGTAGTGTCTTCACTGTGGTACGTGTAGTGTCTACACTGTGGTACGTGTAGAGTGTCTACACTGTGGTACGTGTAGTGTCTACACTGTGGTACGTGTAGTGTCTACACTGTGGTACGTGTAGTGTCTTCACTGTGGTACGTGTAGTGTCTACACTGTGGTACGTGTAGAGTGTCTACACTGTGGTACGTGTAGAGTGTCTACACTGTGGTACGTGTAGTGTCTACACTGTGGTACGTGTAGAGTGTCTACACTGTGGTACGTGTAGAGTGTCTACACTGTGGTACGTGTAGAGTGTCTACACTGTGGTACGTGTAGAGTGTCTTCACTGTGGTACGTGTAGAGTGTCTACACTGTGGTACGTGTAGAGTGTCTACACTGTGGTACGTGTAGAGTGTCTACACTGTGGTACGTGTAGAGTGTCTACACTGTGGTACGTGTAGAGTGTCTACACTGTGGTACGTGTAGAGTGTCTACACTGTGGTACGTGTAGAGTGTCTACACTGTGGTACGTGTAGAGTGTCTACACTGTGGTACGTGTAGAGTGTCTACACTGTGGTACGTGTAGAGTGTCTACACTGTGGTACGTGTAGAGTGTCTACACTGTGGTACGTGTAGAGTGTCTACACTGTGGTACGTGTAGAGTGTCTACACTGTGGTACGTGTAGAGTGTCTACACTGTGGTACGTGTAGAGTGTCTACACTGTGGTACGTGTAGAGTGTCTTCACTGTGGTACGTGTAGAGTGTCTACACTGTGGTACGTGTAGAGTGTCTACACTGTGGTACGTGTAGAGTGTCTACACTGTGGTACGTGTAGAGTGTCTACACTGTGGTACGTGTAGAGTGTCTACACTGTGGTACGTGTAGAGTGTCTACACTGTGGTACGTGTAGAGTGTCTACACTGTGGTACGTGTAGAGTGTCTACACTGTGGTACGTGTAGAGTGTCTACACTGTGGTACGTGTAGAGTGTCTACACTGTGGTACGTGTAGAGTGTCTACACTGTGGTACGTGTAGAGTGTCTACACTGTGGTACGTGTAGAGTGTCTACACTGTGGTACGTGTAGAGTGTCTACACTGTGGTACGTGTAGAGTGTCTACACTGTGGTACGTGTAGAGTGTCTACACTGTGGTACGTGTAGAGTGTCTACACTGTGGTACGTGTAGAGTGTCTACACTGTGGTACGTGTAGAGTGTCTACACTGTGGTACGTGTAGAGTGTCTACACTGTGGTACGTGTAGAGTGTCTACACTGTGGTACGTGTAGAGTGTCTACACTGTGGTACGTGTAGAGTGTCTACACTGTGGTACGTGTAGAGTGTCTACACTGTGGTACGTGTAGAGTGTCTACACTGTGGTACGTGTAGAGTGTCTACACTGTGGTACGTGTAGAGTGTCTACACTGTGGTACGTGTAGAGTGTCTACACTGTGGTACGTGTAGAGTGTCTACACTGTGGTACGTGTAGAGTGTCTACACTGTGGTACGTGTAGAGTGTCTACACTGTGGTACGTGTAGAGTGTCTACACTGTGGTACGTGTAGAGTGTCTACACTGTGGTACGTGTAGAGTGTCTACACTGTGGTACGTGTAGAGTGTCTACACTGTGGTACGTGTAGAGTGTCTACACTGTGGTACGTGTAGAGTGTCTACACTGTGGTACGTGTAGAGTGTCTACACTGTGGTACGTGTAGAGTGTCTACACTGTGGTACGTGTAGAGTGTCTACACTGTGGTACGTGTAGAGTGTCTACACTGTGGTACGTGTAGAGTGTCTACACTGTGGTACGTGTAGAGTGTCTACACTGTGGTACGTGTAGAGTGTCTACACTGTGGTACGTGTAGAGTGTCTACACTGTGGTACGTGTAGAGTGTCTACACTGTGGTACGTGTAGAGTGTCTACACTGTGGTACGTGTAGAGTGTCTACACTGTGGTACGTGTAGAGTGTCTACACTGTGGTACGTGTAGAGTGTCTACACTGTGGTACGTGTAGAGTGTCTACACTGTGGTACGTGTAGAGTGTCTACACTGTGGTACGTGTAGAGTGTCTACACTGTGGTACGTGTAGAGTGTCTTCACTGTGGTACGTGTAGAGTGTCTACACTGTGGTACGTGTAGAGTGTCTACACTGTGGTACGTGTAGAGTGTCTACACTGTGGTACGTGTAGAGTGTCTACACTGTGGTACGTGTAGAGTGTCTACACTGTGGTACGTGTAGAGTGTCTACACTGTGGTACGTGTAGAGTGTCTACACTGTGGTACGTGTAGAGTGTCTACACTGTGGTACGTGTAGAGTGTCTACACTGTGGTACGTGTAGAGTGTCTACACTGTGGTACGTGTAGAGTGTCTACACTGTGGTACGTGTAGAGTGTCTACACTGTGGTACGTGTAGAGTGTCTACACTGTGGTACGTGTAGAGTGTCTACACTGTGGTACGTGTAGAGTGTCTTCACTGTGGTACGTGTAGAGTGTCTACACTGTGGTACGTGTAGTGTCTTCACTGTGGTACGTGTAGTGTCTTCACTGTGGTACGTGTAGAGTGTCTACACTGTGGTACGTGTAGTGTCTTCACTGTGGTACGTGTAGTGTCTACACTGTGGTACGTGTAGTGTCTTCACTGTGGTACGTGTAGAGTGTCTACACTGTGGTACGTGTAGAGTGTCTTCACTGTGGTACGTGTAGAGTGTCTACACTGTGGTACGTGTAGTGTCTTCACTGTGGTACGTGTAGTGTCTACACTGTGGTACGTGTAGAGTGTCTACACTGTGGTACGTGTAGTGTCTACACTGTGGTACGTGTAGAGTGTCTTCACTGTGGTACGTGTAGAGTGTCTACACTGTGGTACGTGTAGAGTGTCTACACTGTGGTACGTGTAGAGTGTCTACACTGTGGTACGTGTAGAGTGTCTACACTGTGGTACGTGTAGAGTGTCTTCACTGTGGTACGTGTAGAGTGTCTACACTGTGGTACGTGTAGAGTGTCTACACTGTGGTACGTGTAGAGTGTCTACACTGTGGTACGTGTAGAGTGTCTACACTGTGGTACGTGTAGAGTGTCTACACTGTGGTACGTGTAGAGTGTCTACACTGTGGTACGTGTAGAGTGTCTACACTGTGGTACGTGTAGAGTGTCTACACTGTGGTACGTGTAGAGTGTCTACACTGTGGTACGTGTAGAGTGTCTACACTGTGGTACGTGTAGAGTGTCTACACTGTGGTACGTGTAGAGTGTCTACACTGTGGTACGTGTAGAGTGTCTACACTGTGGTACGTGTAGAGTGTCTTCACTGTGGTACGTGTAGAGTGTCTACACTGTGGTACGTGTAGAGTGTCTACACTGTGGTACGTGTAGAGTGTCTACACTGTGGTACGTGTAGAGTGTCTACACTGTGGTACGTGTAGAGTGTCTACACTGTGGTACGTGTAGAGTGTCTACACTGTGGTACGTGTAGAGTGTCTACACTGTGGTACGTGTAGAGTGTCTACACTGTGGTACGTGTAGAGTGTCTACACTGTGGTACGTGTAGAGTGTCTACACTGTGGTACGTGTAGAGTGTCTACACTGTGGTACGTGTAGAGTGTCTACACTGTGGTACGTGTAGAGTGTCTACACTGTGGTACGTGTAGAGTGTCTACACTGTGGTACGTGTAGAGTGTCTACACTGTGGTACGTGTAGAGTGTCTACACTGTGGTACGTGTAGAGTGTCTACACTGTGGTACGTGTAGAGTGTCTACACTGTGGTACGTGTAGTGTCTTCACTGTGGTACGTGTAGAGTGTCTACACTGTGGTACGTGTAGAGTGTCTTCACTGTGGTACGTGTAGAGTGTCTACACTGTGGTACGTGTAGTGTCTTCACTGTGGTACGTGTAGTGTCTTCACTGTGGTACGTGTAGAGTGTCTACACTGTGGTACGTGTAGTGTCTTCACTGTGGTACGTGTAGTGTCTACACTGTGGTACGTGTAGTGTCTTCACTGTGGTACGTGTAGTGTCTACACTGTGGTACGTGTAGAGTGTCTTCACTGTGGTACGTGTAGAGTGTCTACACTGTGGTACGTGTAGTGTCTTCACTGTGGTACGTGTAGAGTGTTCACTGTGGTACGTGTAGAGTGTCTACACTGTGGTACGTGTAGTGTCTACACTGTGGTACGTGTAGAGTGTCTTCACTGTGGTACGTGTAGAGTGTCTACACTGTGGTACGTGTAGAGTGTCTTCACTGTGGTACGTGTAGAGTGTCTACACTGTGGTACGTGTAGAGTGTCTACACTGTGGTACGTGTAGAGTGTCTACACTGTGGTACGTGTAGAGTGTCTACACTGTGGTACGTGTAGAGTGTCTACACTGTGGTACGTGTAGAGTGTCTACACTGTGGTACGTGTAGAGTGTCTACACTGTGGTACGTGTAGAGTGTCTACACTGTGGTACGTGTAGAGTGTCTTCACTGTGGTACGTGTAGAGTGTCTACACTGTGGTACGTGTAGAGTGTCTACACTGTGGTACGTGTAGAGTGTCTCACTGTGGTACGTGTAGAGTGTCTACACTGTGGTACGTGTAGAGTGTCTACACTGTGGTACGTGTAGAGTGTCTACACTGTGGTACGTGTAGAGTGTCTACACTGTGGTACGTGTAGAGTGTCTACACTGTGGTACGTGTAGAGTGTCTACACTGTGGTACGTGTAGTGTCTTCACTGTGGTACGTGTAGAGTGTCTACACTGTGGTACGTGTAGAGTGTCTACACTGTGGTACGTGTAGAGTGTCTACACTGTGGTACGTGTAGAGTGTCTACACTGTGGTACGTGTAGTGTCTTCACTGTGGTACGTGTAGAGTGTCTACACTGTGGTACGTGTAGAGTGTCTACACTGTGGTACGTGTAGAGTGTCTACACTGTGGTACGTGTAGAGTGTCTTCACTGTGGTACGTGTAGAGTGTCTTCACTGTGGTACGTGTAGAGTGTCTACACTGTGGTACGTGTAGAGTGTCTTCACTGTGGTACGTGTAGAGTGTTCACTGTGGTACGTGTAGAGTGTCTACACTGTGGTACGTGTAGAGTGTCTACACTGTGGTACGTGTAGTGTCTTCACTGTGGTACGTGTAGTGTCTTCACTGTGGTACGTGTAGAGTGTCTACACTGTGGTACGTGTAGTGTCTTCACTGTGGTACGTGTAGTGTCTACACTGTGGTACGTGTAGTGTCTTCACTGTGGTACGTTCAGTGTCTACACTGTGGTACCTGTGTCTGGCCTCCTGTTTCCACTGCCTAGTTTCATTACTTTGCATTTACTCGGGTTGAACTTCAACAGCCATTTGTTGGACCATTCACTCAGTCTGTCTAGGTCGTCTTGTAGCCTCCTACTATCGTCCTCAGTTTCAATCCTCCTCATAATTTTTGCATCATCGGCAAACATTGAGAGAAACGATTCTATACCCTCTGGGAGATCATTTACATATATCAGAAACAGTATAGGTCCAAGGACTGACCCCTGCGGGACTCCACTTGTAACGTCTCGCCAATCTGAGACCTCACCCCTCACACTGACTCTTTGTCTCCTGTTGCTTAGGTACTCCTGTATCCAACGGAGTACCTTCCCTTTCACTCCAGCCTGCATCTCGAGCTTTTTCACTAGCCTCTTGTGTGGCACTGTATCAAAGGCTTTCTGACAATCCAAAAATATGCAGTCTGCCCACCCTTCTCTTTCTTGCCTTATTTTTGTTGCCTGGTCGTAGAATTCAAGTAACCCTGTGAGGCAGGACCTGCCATCCCTGAATCCATGTTGGTGCTGTGTCACAAAGTTCTTTCGCTCCAGGTGCTCCACTAGCTTTCTTCGCACAATCTTCTCCATCAGCTTGCATGGTATGCAGGTTAGGGACACTGGCCTGTAATTCAGTGCCTCCTGTCTATCCCCTTTCTTGTATATCGGGACTACTGTGGTACGAGTTGAGTGTCTACACTGTAGTACGTGTAGAGTGTATACACTGTGGTACTTGTAGTGTGTCTTCACTGTGGTACGTGTAGAGTGTCTACACTGTGGTACGTGTAGAGTGTCTACACTGTGGTACGTGTAGAGTGTCTACAATGTGGTACGTGTATTGTGTCTTCACTGTGGTACGTATAGTGTCTTCACTGTGGTACGTGTAGTGTCTTCACTGTGGGACGTGTAGAGTGTCTACACTGTGGTACGTGTAGAGTGTCTTCACTGTGGTACGTGTAGTGTCTTCACTGTGGTACGTGTAGAGTGTCTACACTGTGGTACGTGTTGAGTGTCTACACTGTGGTACATGTAGAGTGTCTACACTGTGGTACGTGTAGAGTGTTTACACTGTGGTACGTGTAGAGTGTCTACACTGTGGTACGTGTAGAGTGTCTACACTGTGATACGTGTAGAGTGTCTACACTGTGGTACGTGTAGAGTGTCTGCACTGTGGTACGTGTAGAGTGTCTACACTGTGGTACGTGTAGAGTGTCTTCACTGTGGTACGTGTAGAGTGTCTACACTGTGGTACGTGTAGAGTGTCTACACTGTGGTACGTTTAGAGTGTCTACACTGTGGTACGTGTAGAGTGTCTACACTGTGGTACGTGTAGTGTGTCTACACTGTGGTACGTGTAGAGTGTCTACACTGTGCTACGTGTAGAGTGTCTACACTGTGGTACGTGTAGAGTGTTTACACTGTGGTACGTGTAGAGTGTCTACACTGTGGTACGTGTAGAGTGTCTACACTGTGGTACGTGTAGAGTGTCTACACTGTGGTACGTGTAGAGTGTCTTCACTGTGGTACGTGTAGTGTCTTCACTGTGGTACGTGTAGTGTCTTCACTGTGGTACGTGTAGTGTCTTCAATGTGGTACGTGTAGTGTCTTCACTGTGGTACGTGTAGAGTTTCTACAATGTGGTACGTGTAGAGTGTCTTCACTGTGGTACGTGTAGAGTGTCTACACTGTGGTACGTGTAGAGTGTCTACACTGTGGTACGTATAGTGTCTTCACTGTGGTACGTGTAGAGTGTCTTCACTGTGGTACGTGTAGTGTCTTCACTGTGGTACGTGTAGAGTGTCTACACTGTGGTACGTGTAGAGTGTCTGCACTGTGGTACGTGTAGTGTTTTCACTGTGGTACGTGTAGTGTCTACACTGTGGTACGTGTAGTGTCTACACTGTGGTACGTGTAGTGTCTTCACTGTGGTACGTGTAGAGTGTCTACACTGTGGTACGTGTAGAGTGTCTACACTGTGGTACGTGTAGTGTCTTCACTGTGGTACGTGTAGTGTCTACACTGTGGTACGTGTAGTGTCTACACTGTGGTACGTGTAGTGTCTACACTGTGGTACGTGTAGTGTCTACACTGTGGTACGTGTAGAGTGTCTTCACTGTGGTACGTGTAGTGTCTACACTGTGGTACGTGTAGTGTCTACACTGTGGTGCGTGTAGTGTCTACACTATGGTACGTGTAGTGTCTACACTGTGGTACGTGTAGTGTCTACACTGTGGTACGTATAGAGTGTCTTCACTGTGGTACGTGTAGTGTCTTCACTGTGGTACGTGTAGTGTCTTCACTGTGGTACGTGTAGTGTCAACACTGTGGTACGTGTAGTGTCTTTACTGTGGTACGTGTAGAGTGTCTTCACTGTGGTACGTGTAGAGTGTCTTCACTGTGGTACTGTAGAGTGTCTTCACTGTGGTACGTGTAGTGTCTTCACTGTGGTACGTGTAGTGTCTTCACTGTGGTACGTGTAGAGTGTCTTCACTGTGGTACGTGTAGAGTGTCTTCACTGTGGTACGTGTAGAGTGTCTTCACTGTGGTACGTGTAGTGTCTTCACTGTGGTACGTGTAGTGTCAACACTGTGGTACGTGTAGTGTCAACACTGTGGTACGTGTAGAGTGTCTTCACTGTGGTACCTGTAGAGTGTCTTCACTGTGGTACGTGTAGTGTCAACACTGTGGTACGTGTAGTGTCTTCACTGTGGTACGTGTAGAGTGTCTTCACTGTGGTACGTGTAGAGTGTCTTCACTGTGGTACGTGTAGAGTGTCTTCACTGTGGTACCTGTAGAGTGTCTTCACTGTGGTACGTGTAGTGTCTTCACTGTGGTACGTGTAGTGTCTTCACTGTGGTACGTGTAGAGTGTCTTCACTGTGGTACGTGTAGAGTGTCTTCACTGTGGTACGTGTAGAGTGTCTTCACTGTGGTACGTGTAGAGTGTCTACACTGTGGTACGTGTAGAGTGTCTACACTGTGGTACGTGTAGAGTGTCTTCACTGTGGTACGTGTAGAGTGTCTTCACTGTGGTACGTGTAGAGTGTCTACACTGTGGTACGTGTAGAGTGTCTTCACTGTGGTACGTGTAGAGTGTCTTCACTGTGGTACGTGTAGAGTGTCTACACTGTGGTACGTGTAGAGTGTCTTCACTGTGGTACGTGTAGAGTGTCTTCACTGTGGTACGTGTAGAGTGTCTTCACTGTGGTACGTGTAGAGTGTCTTCACTGTGGTACGTGTAGAGTGTCTTCACTGTGGTACGTGTAGAGTGTCTACACTGTGGTACGTGTAGAGTGTCTTCACTGTGGTACGTGTAGAGTGTCTTCACTGTGGTACGTGTAGAGTGTCTACACTGTGGTACGTGTAGAGTGTCTTCACTGTGGTACGTGTAGAGTGTCTTCACTGTGGTACGTGTAGTGTCTTCACTGTGGTACGTGTAGAGTGTCTACACTGTGGTACGTGTAGAGTGTCTACACTGTGGTACGTGTAGTGTCTTCACTGTGGTACGTGTAGAGTGTCTTCACTGTGGTACGTGTAGTGTCTTTACTGTGGTACGTGTAGAGTGTCTACACTGTGGTACGTGTAGAGTGTCTACACTGTGGTACGTGTAGTGTCTTCACTGTGGTACGTGTAGTGTCTACACTGTGGTACGTGTAGTGTCTACACTGTGGTACGTGTAGTGTCTACACTGTGGTACGTGTAGTGTCTACACTGTGACGATAATCTCTTTCAGAGATTTAGCCTGCTATTTCTGTATTTCATCACGTCCTCAACAATATACAAGATACGTTTTGTAGTGGCTAAACGTATATATCAAGACAGCTACACGCACCTCCCCCCACTCCAGCACCTGCTGTACACACCTGGTCGACGCGCCGAACCCTTCAACTGCCTAACTAGCGACTTGCGGCCATCCAGCTCCCTCATTGGCCGCCAACCAACACGCCACTCCGGCTTCCTCGCCAATCACAAGTCATCGCCAGTTATTGTTGTAGTCCCTTGCGTTTCTGCCAGCCAGAATATCGTGTGCTCTCAGACTATGAACACCTAAGTGACTCACCTTGTGTGGTCAAATAGAGGTTTATAGTTAGTGCATATATTCCAGCATTCATATTTTATTTACCTTTGTATGTCAATTCTCCTCCGCATTAACGTAATCTATTTTCATGTTTATTTATTTTTCCACTTGACATTTTTTACCAGTAAGCCAAGATTTTGCATTTGTTTCAATTTGTGTTTTTTATTGTTATTAAAATCCATTGTTTATTATTGTGTTTTATGTTTCTGACCTTACCACAGATTACCAATCACGCAGTCATTCTTTTTTTTCTCTTTTTTTTTCCTTTTCTTTTTTTTTTTATTTTAATATGTGGCCCAGCACTGACACCTGCTAGTTGGAAGACTGCCGACCACCATTTCCAACTCGTTACCGTCACATATAAATGGGGGTCTGTCCACAGAGCTTCACTCAGGTATTGGTAATTGTGGTAAGCATACTTGGCTTTCATTTCCCTTGCTTCCATTATTCACATTAATCATTTTTATTTTATATGGTGCTGTGTATATTGTACATTACGGAAATAGCATATGGTGAGAGTGAGACAACTTTGGATTACGTGGTGACTGTAGGCCGCAGTCATACTCTTAATTGGTCGTCTCCCCCTTCCGTGTTATCCTCCGTGTTTAACATCTTTGTCCCCAGATATTTCTCACTTTTTGACAGATTATCACATAGGTACCCTGGTACTGTGGTCTGTCTCCGGGTCAATAGCACCCAAGTCCTGCAATCCGACTCTAGGAGGAAAAAGAGGGCTTTAGATCCTCTAGCACGAACTATTATTGGCGAATTGGGACCTCGCCGATAGTTCTCGTCACCAGTTGACACTCGCACCCCTACTCGTCGGTCAGACTGATGGTATTTACCAAAAGGTAGGGAATTGGCGTTCTTTCTTTTGAGCACAAAGTTCGCTAATTCTGTAAATACCATATTCAATTTCAGTGGGTACCATTGCTTATGTTCTATAGTGACTTGGCAAGGTATGACTACATTTTTTGGACTACCTCGTTTATTTTGAAGCCATTTAGTGTTTCACTTGTATTTTAAACTCAGTTTTCACTAATTAGTAGGATTTTCTTGCCTTTATCCTCCCAAAGTGAGTACCAGGTACAAGATTTCCTGCGACCTTATTCATTTACCATCTTGAATTAACTTTAATTATTAATAATTCCCCACAGGATAGGTATCAGTTGCCACGTTTCCTGTTTCTGACATTCACCATATTCTCACTATATATTCGTGTCTCCTTTGTTTTGCTATATTTTCACAATGTTCCGCCTACAAGCATTCAAAACAGATCCAGAAGGTGAAATAGGGACCTTACGTCACGCTAAGAGGGTCGATTTGTTAACTCTTGCACATGAGTATCACTTGGAAGTTCCTGATGGAGCCAACAAATTTGCCATTAATAATATGATACTGGATCACCTTGCTGATGAAGGTATTATAGATTCTTCTACTCATGAACAGTACATTATTTCAGATAAGGATGACTTGAGAGCGATGAAGCTCAAATTGGAACTCGCCAAGATCGAGCTACAGCAACAACAGGAAGCAGCTGCAATCAGAGAACGTGAAGCTGCCCTCAGAAAGGAAGAACAAGAGCGTGAAGCTGCCCTCAGAAAGGAAGAACAAGAAAGAGAAATCCGCCTCAAGGAAAGGGAGGCCGCACTGAAGAAAGAAGAAAGTGACAGAGAGGCCGCCCTGAAGAAGGAAGAAAGTGAACGTGAGTTGGCCTTATACAAACAGCGACTCGAGATACAACGCGACCACGACAAACGACAGGCAGAAGCAATGCTAGAATGTCGTAACCGAGAACTCACGAGGGACGCTGCACACCAAGCTCAACTCCAACAAGCGGCAGCTAGTCTTCCTCCCAGTTTCAATATCTCCCATGCAAGTAAGTTAATGCCCCCGTTCCTCGAAACGGAGGTTGATGTGTTCTTTACCACTTTTGAGACCCTTGCTGTTCAACTTAATTGGCCTGACGACCAATGGGCTACCCTTCTCAGAGTACATTTAACAGGTAGAGCAGCAGTCACACTCAGCACTTTGGCTTCGGAAAACGACTACACCACCCTGAAACAAGCTGTGTTGGACGCCTACCTTCTCTCCACCGAAAGCTATCGACGAAAGTTTCGTGACTACGTCAAGGCAAGTACCACCACCTTCTTAGAATTTGCTAACACCAAACGAAGATATTTCATGAAATGGCTGGAGGCAGCACATGTCTCTACTTTTTCAGAGCTTGTCAACCTCATACTGGTTGAAGAATTTTTGAGACGTGTACCTCCTCCTGTCCGCCTATACTTAGCAGACAAGGAAGAGACGGAGTTAGTGAAGTGTGCGAAGTCAGCTGACACTTACAGCCTCATCCACCGGCTGACTCCAGAACCTACCAGCAAGAAGTCTTGGTACAGTTACGAGAAAGCGAGCCCAGATCAAGGTACCTCTCAACTGTACTGCAGGTATTGTCGATTATATGGACACACCATTGACAAATGTGGTAAGTCCCAATCTAAAGGTAACGTCGAACCCCCTAAGTCTAAACCTACTCACCCTAAGTCCGGTAAGCCTGTAATGAATGTTGGTGTTCATGCTAATGATCTCTCTCTCTTTACCAAGCATCTATATCCAGGAACTATCTCTACCCACGGTTCAGATTCAGAGGGACGTTTCGGACTTAAGATCCTACGGGACACAGCGGCTCTACAATCGATCGTCTTGAAATCGGCTGTGCCCAACGTCGCCTACACAGGAGAGACTGTGTTCATCACTGACCTTACTGCTACAACTCCTTATCCCCTTGCAAGAGTTTACCTAGATTGTCCCTTCGTGACCGGTGAAGTCCAAGTCGCCGTCAGGGAAAAGCCTTTTCCCATGCCTGGAGTGCAACTTCTCCTGGGCAACGACTTGGCAGAAGACCAACAACCAAACAACCTGATCATCAAGGACATATCCGAGGTAAGCAACTCTGTGGTGGATAACCCGATTTTTGAACATTTTCCAGTAAAGGTTCAAGAGAGTGATGAAGGTTCTCCTCCTGTTATGGTGACCACCCGTGCTCAAGCTGCACGTCACAGCCAGCCACCGCTCTCAGCTCGACTACTAACCGCTAGCCTCTCTACGCTACCGCTGTCCCTCAGGACCTTCGAAACTACCCCCTAACCTGACGCGGTGGAGTTCCGTAAGTTACAGAGAGATGATCTTACATTGACACCATTATTCTTTCAGGCTGAAACCCAATCCGACAGTGTTCCTGGGTTCTTTATGGAGAACGAAATACTCTATCGCAGGTATAGACCCAGTAAACTGAAGGACGAGGACGATTGGGCAGACGTTGAACAACTAGTGATTCCACCAGCCTGCGGCCCACGATTCTACACCTGGCCCACGGCGCTTTGTCACACTATGGGTTCAACAAGACTTACCATGGAATTCGACAAGACTACTACTGGCCAGGTATGGTAAACGACGTCAAAACTCATGTCAAATTATGCCACGTGTGTCAGTTAGCCGGGAAACCGAACGTTTCCATTCCCAGAGCACCACTGATACCCATCCAGGTGCCTGAGGAACCGTTCCACAAGCTCATTATCGACTGCGTTGGTCCTTTGCCTCGGACCAGTGCAGGCAACGCATATATCTTAACCATCCTGTGTCCTACCACCAGATTTCCGATAGCAGTTCCAGTGAAAAATATTACAGCTGCTACAGTGGTGAAGAATCTACTGAAAATCTTCACCCAGTATGGATTTCCGAGGGAGATTCAGAGCGACTGTGGCACCAACTTCACCAGTGATCTCTTCAAACGGACTCTGGAGGAGTTCAACATCAAACAGGTACTGTCCAGCCCCTATCATCCTGCTTCACAGGGTTCTCTCGAGCGTAGTCATCAAACCATCAAGGCACTCTTAAAAAAGTTCTGTAATGAGACCTCAAAGGATTGGGATAGGCAAATTGATCTCATCATGTGTATTTTCAGAAGTCTTCCCAACGAGTCACTAGGAGTATCTCCTTATGAGATGCTCTACGGACGTAAGTGCCGTACACCTCTCAAGGCTTTCAAGGATTCTCTACGTGATGACACCTTCAGTGAGCATCAGAATGTGCCCCAGTATCTTCAAAATCTCCGACACATTCTAGAGAGGGTCCATTCCTTTGCCAGCAACAACCTACAGAAGCCCAGGAGAGGATGAAGACTCGTTACGACCAGCACTGTAAAGTAAGGAAGTTTACACCAGGAGACTTAGTGCTTGCCTATTTCCCTATCCCAGGTTCTCCTTTACAGAACAGGTTCTCAGGACCCTACCGTGTTAAGGAGTGCCGGAACAACTTCAACTACGTTCTCGAGACCCCCGATAGGCGGCGGAAGACCCAGCTGTGCCACATTAATTTACTCAAGCCCTACCATGGGGTTCCTCCCACTGTGTTAACCAATTTCACCTCATTTACAGGTCCATACAGCCACAGTGAGACCTTCCCTGCTTCTCCTTCCGAGAGCACTGACACTGAGACAGCGCTCTCTAACTCAGAAATCCTTACTAACCTTCAACATCATTTTCAGGACGATAATAGTGCTCCACTAATCAAACTCGTCAGAGAACATCAAGAGTTGTTTCGAGATGACCCCCAAGAGTGTACTGTAACTCAGCACGACATCCAACTGCTACCTGACACCCAGCCGATTCGCCAACCGTTCTACCGAATCAGCCCGAGCAAAACGGAAGTCATGCGGGCTGAGGTACAGTATCTCTTGGACCATGGACTGGCTACCCCCTGTGAGTCCCCCTGGGCCTCACCATGCATCCTGGTACCCAAACCTCACGGCAAAATCCGTCTGTGTACGGATTATAGGAAGTTGAACCAGGTCACAGTGAAGGACGCCTACCCAATACCCAGGATAGACGACATTTTGGATGCCATTGGTAATGCCCGCTACCTGTCTCAGGTAGACCTACTAAAGGGCTACTACCAGGTGAGTTTAACGGAGCGAGCTAAGGTACTGTCCGCCTTTATAACCCCGTTTGGTCTCTACAGGTACAATCGCCTTCCCTTTGGACTCTGCAATGCCCCAGCCACCTTTCAGAGAGCTGTCAACCGCGTCATCCAGGGCTTGGACAACACCTACGCCTATTTGGACGACATCGTGGTAGCATCCAACACCTGGAGCGAACACCTGCTCCAGCTACAACGATTGTTCTACAAGCTCCTGAAAGCCGGCCTCACCATCAATCTGGGCAAGTCCACCTTCGCGAAAGGTAAAGTGCGGTACCTGGGTCATGTTATAGGGAGTGGCAGCCTGGCTCCGTTAAACATTCACATTCAAGCAATCCAACAGTATCCACAGCCTACTACCAGGAAGCAGCTCCTGCGCTTCCTTGGTCTTGCTTCCTATTACCGTAGGTTTGTGAAGAATTTTAGCACTGTTGCAACCCCATTAATCACCTTAACCAGTCCCAAGCAACGGTTATATTGGACCAGAGAGCAAACCGTTGCATTCGAACAACTCAAATTCCTCCTCTGTTCTAATCCTTCTT
>WNGS01000239.1:89784-110614 GCA_020271785.1 Procambarus virginalis | reverse complement strand
GGTTCGTCCCCTCCTCTCATTCTTGTCGGTCCCCTTGACGTGTGAACTTAGAAAGTTTCTTGTTTGCCACATCCAGCAGCTTAGCTCTCCACGTGTCTGGGCCTCCGTGTGGGTCTCTGTTCCCCCAATCTATCTTCCCATGGTTGAAGTCTCCATGATTAGAAGTCTGGATCCGTTCCTGCTAGCCACAGAAGCTGTTCTCCTCTCTATTATATTGATGGTGGCCATGTTGTTTCTATCATATTCCTGTCTGGGTCTCTGTCATTCGGTTGGGGGTTATATATGACTACTATTATAATTTCTGTCCTCCAGTTGCAATGGTGCCTGATATGTAGTCCCTGAAACCTTCACAGTTTCTGAATTACCATCTCTTCGAAACTCCAACCTTCTCTTAGTAGCAAAGCCACACCACCTCCTCCTCCCTTCTCTCCTTTTCCTCACTACATAGTAGCCCTGTGGAAACACTGCATTTGTTATGATTTTCGTTAGCTTTTGTTTCTGTGAGTGCTATTATTCTGGGTTTTCTTCTAGTGCCCACTCTCCAAGTTCACTACTTTTATTTGTATTCCTCTATTAGTGTACATCGCCTTGAAGCTCACTTTCTTCTGTTCATTTACATATCCCTTTCTTGGCGAGTATTCTACTGGTGTGGAAGCTGTTCCGTGGGTGAGAGGATCTGTGAGGTGGTTTGCAGGGTCGCAGAGGGTTTTGGGGTGGGGGGTGGGGTTTTAAGGGAGGGAACGGGTAGGGTGTGGGTTAAGGAGATAGGGGGGACATGGAGGATACGGGGTGAGGGGGAGGAGGAATAGGGAGGGTATGGGATGAAGGGGGAAGGGGGACTGGGGGGGAAAGGTGGGAGGGGGGACATGATGGGAATGGGGATGGGGGTCGGGGTCAAAATGGTGGAGGGGGAGGGAGGAGTTGGGTGGGGCAGGTAGGGTGAGGGAAGGAAGGGTTTCTATGCAGAGGGGGTTTGGTGGTGTTGCCCCCCCTCTGGTGTTGCTGGGATGCTGGTTTGGGTTCCCTTCTTGTCTCTGGGACTGCTGTGTTGGGGGCTGTGATTTCCTGGTTTGCTCCTCTCTCCCTGCGCTTCCTCCTTGCCTCTGCTGCCCTGGCTCTCTCCTCCTTCGTCCTGTCCCTCTGCAGGAATACTTGTTGTATCCCTCCAACATGTTGGAGACGACTCTTCTTTTCTAGAATATCCTCCTTTGTGGTTCCGTTTGCAAACACCACCTTTATAAGTCGGTTTCTGTCCCTGTTGTACCAGCCCAACCTGAAAACCTTTTTCAACTGTGGTACGTGTAGAGTGTCTACACTGTGGTACGTGTAGTGTCTTCACTGTGGTACGTGTAGTGTCTTCACTATGGTACGTGTAGAGTGTCTACACTAAGTACGTGTAGTGTCTTCACTGTGGTACTGTGTGTCTTCACTGTGGTACGTGTAGAGTGTTCTACACTGTGTATACGTGTAGTGTCTTCACTGTGGTACGTGTAGTGTCTTCACTGTGGTACGTTGTAGAGTGTCTACACTGTGGTACGTGTAGTGTCTTCACTGTGGTACGTAGTGTCTTCACTGTGGTACGTGAAGAGTGTCTACACTGTGGTACGTGTAGTGTCTTCACTGTGGTACGTGTAGTGTCTTCACTGTGGTACGTGTAGAGTGTCTACACTGTGGTACGTGTAGTGTCTTCACTGTGGGTACGTGTAGAGTGTCTACACTGTGGTACGTGTAGTGTCTTCACTGTGGTACGTGTAGAGTGTCTACACTGTGGTACGTGTAGAGTGTCTACACTGTGGTACGTGTATGTCTTTCACTGTGGTACGTGTAGTGTCTACACTGTGGTACGTGTAGAGTGTCTACACTGTGGTACGTGTAGAGTGTCTACACTGTGGTACGTGTAGAGTGTCTACACTGTGGTACGTGTAGAGAGTCTTCACTGTGGTACTTGTAGAGTGTCTACACTACTGTGGTACGTGTAGAGTGTCTACACTGTGGTACGTGTAGAGTGTCTACACTATGGTACGTTAGAGTGTCTATACTGTGGTACTTGTAGATGTCTACACTGTGGTACGTGTAGAGTGTCTTCACTGTGGTACTTGTAGAGTGTCTACACTGTGGTACGTGTATGTGTCTCACTGTGGTACGTGTAGAGTGTCTACACTGTGGTACGTGTAGAGTGTCTTCACTGTGGTACGTGTAGAGTGTCTACACTGTGGTACGTGTAGAGTGTCTAACTGTGGTACGTGTAGAGTGTCTACACGTGGTACGTGTAGAGTGTCTACACAGTGGTACGTGTAGAGTGTCTTCACTGTGTACGTGTAGAGTGTCTACACTGTGGTACGTGTAGGTGTCTACACTGTGGTACGTGTAGAGTGTCAACACTGTGGTACGTGTAGAGTGTCTTCACTGTGGTACGTGTAGAGTGTCAACACTGTGGTACGTGTAGAGTGTCTACACTGTGGTATGTGTAGTGTGTCTACACTGTGGTACGTGTAAGTGTCTACACTTGTGGTACGTGTAGAGTGTCTACACTGTGGTACGCGTAGAGTGTCTACACTGTGGTACGTGTAGAGTGTCTACACTATGGTACGTGTAGAGTGTCTACACTGTGGTACGTGTAAATGTCTACACTATGGTACGTGTAAGTGTCAACACTGTGGTACGTGTAGAGTGTTCTACACTCTGGTACGTGTAGAGTGTCTACACTGTGGTACGTGTTGAGTGTATACACTATGGTACGTGTAGAGTGTCTCACTGTGGTACTTGTAGTGTGTCTACACTATGGTACGTGAAGAGTGTCTACACAGTGGTACTTGTAGAGTGTCTTCACTGTGGTACGTGTAGAGTATCTACACTGTGGTACGTGTAGAGTGTCTACACTATGGTACGTGTAGAGTGTCTACACTGTGGTACGTGTTGAGTGTCTACACTATGGTACGGATAGAGTGTCTTCACTGTGGTACGTGTAGAGTGTCTACACTGTGGTACGTGTAGAGTGTCTACACTGTGGTACGTGTAGAGTGTCTACACTGTGGTACGTGTAGAGTGTCTTCACTGTGGTACGTGTAGAGTGTCTTCACTGTGGTACGTGTAGAGTGTCTACACTATGGTACGTGTAGAGTGTCTACACTGTGGTACGTAGAGTGTCTACACTGTGGTACGTGTAGAGTGTCTACACTGTGGTACGTGTAGAGTGTCTACACTGTGGTACGTGTAGAGTGTCTACACTGTGGTACGTGTAGAGTGTCTACACTGTGGTACGTGTAGAGTGTCTACACTGTGGTACGTGTAGTGTCTTCACTGTGGTACGTGTAGAGTGTCTACACTGTGGTACGTGTAGAGTGTCTACACTGTGGTACGTGTAGAGTGTCTTCACTGTGGTACTTGTAGAGTGTCTACACTGTGGTACGTGTAGAGTGTCTACACTGTGGTACGTGTAGAGTGTCTACACTATGGTACGTGTAGAGTGTCTACACTATGGTACGTGTAGAGTGTCTTCACTGTGGTACGTGTAGAGTGTCTTCACTGTGGTACGTGTAGAGTGTCTACACTATGGTACGTGTAGAGTGTCTACACTGTGGTACGTGTAGTGTCTTCACTGTGGTACGTGTAGAGTGTCTACACTGTGGTACGTGTAGAGTGTCTACACTATGGTACGTGTAGAGTGTCTACACTGTGGTACGTGAAGTGTCTTCACTGTGGTACGTGTAGAATGTCTACACTGTGGTACGTGAAGAGTGTCTTCACTGTGGTACGTGAAGAGTGTCTGCACTGTGGTACGTGCAGTGTCTTCACTGTGGTACGTGTAGTGTCTTCACTGTGGTACGTGTAGAGTGTCTACACTGTGGTACGTGCAGTATCTTCACTGTGGTACGTGTAGTGTCTACACTGTGGTACGTGTAGTGTCTTCACTGTGGTACGTGTATGTCTACACACTGTGGTTCGTGAAGTGTCGACAGTGTGGTAGGTGTCGAGTGTCTTCACTGTGGTACGTGTAGAGTGTCTACACTATGGTACGGATAGAGTGTCTTCACTGTGGTACGTTTAGAGTGTCTACACTGTGGTACGTGTAGTGTCTACACTGTGGTACGTGTAGAGTGTCTACACTGTGGTACGTGTAGAGTGTTCACTGTGGTACGTGTAGAGTGTCTTCACTGTGGTACGTGTAGAGTGTCTACACTATGGTACGTGTAGAGTGCTACACTGTGGTACGTGTAGAGTGTCTACACTGTGGTACGTGTAGAGTGTCTACACTGTACTCACCTAGTTGTACTCACCTAGTTGTGCTTGCGGGGTTGAGCTCTGGCTCTTTGGTCCCGCCTCTCAACCGTCAATCAACAGGTGTACAGTTTCCTGAGCCTAATGGGCTCTATCATATCTACATTTGAAACTGTGTATGGAGTCAGCCTCCACCACATCGCTTCCTAATGCATTCCATTTGTCAACCACTCTGACACTAAAAAAGTTCTTTCTAATATCTCTGTGGCTCATTTGGGCACTCAGCTTCCACCTGTGTCCCCTAGTGCGTGTGCCCCTTGTGTTAAACAGCCTGTCTTTATCAACCCTGTCGATTCCCCTGAGAATCTTGAATGTGGTGATCATGTCCCCCCTAACTCTTCTGTCTTCCAACGAAGTGAGGTTTAATTCCTGCAGTCGCTCCTCGTAGCTCATACCTCTCAGCTCGGGTACTAGTCTGGTGGCAAACCTTTGAACCTTTTCCAGTTTAGTCTTATGCTTGACTAGATAGGGACTCCATGCTGGAGCCGCATACTCCAGGATTGGTCTGACATATGTGGTATATAATGTTCTGAAAGATTTCCTTACACAAGTTTCTAAAGGCCGTTCTTATGTTAGCCACCTGGCATATGCTGCTGATGTTATCCTCTTGATATGAGCTTCAGGGACAGGTCTGGCGTGATATCAACCCCCAGGTCTTTCTCTCTCTGACTCTCTTGAAGTATTTCATCTCCCAATGATACCTTGTATCTGGTCTCCTGCTTCCTACCCCTATCTTCATTACATTACATTTGCTTGGGTTAAACTCTAACAGCCATTTGTTCGACCATTCCTGCAGCTTGTCCAGGTCTTCTTGAAGTCTCAAGCTGTCCTCCTCTGTCTTAATCCTTCTCATAATTTTGGCGTCGTCAGCAAACATTGAGAGGAATGAGTCTATACCCTCTGGGAGATCATTTACGTATATCAGAAACAGGATAGGTCCAAGTACAGAGCCCTGTGGGACTCCACTGGTGACTTCACGCCAGTCTGAGGTCTCACCCCTCACTGTAACTCTCTGCTTCCTATTGCTTAGGTACTCCCTTATCCACTGGAGCGCCCTACCTGTTACTCCTGCCTGTTTCTCCAGCTTNTCTTCACTGTGGTACGTGTAGAGTGTCTTCACTGTGGTACGTGTAGAGTGTCTTCACTGTGGTACGTGTAGAGTGTCTTCACTGTGGTACGTGTAGATTGTCTTCACTGTGGTACGTGTAGAGTGTCTTCACTGTGGTACGTGTAGAGTGTCTTCACTGTGGTACGTGTAAGTGTCTTCACTGTGGTACGTGTAGAGTGTCTTCACTGTGGTACGTGTAGAGTGTCTTCACTGTGGTACGTGTAGAGTGTCTTCACTGTGGTACGTGTAGAGTGTCTTCACTGTGGTACTGTAATAGTGTCTTCACTGTGGTACGTGTAGAGTGTCTACACTGTGGTACGTGTAGAGTGTCTACACTGTGGTACGTGTAGAGTGTCTTCACTGTGGTACGTGTAGAGTGTCTTCACTGTGTACGTGTAGAGTGTCTTCACTGTGGTACGTGTAGAGTGTCTTCACTGTGGTACGTGTAGAGTGTCTTCACTGTGGTACGTGTAGAGTGTCTTCACTGTGGTACGTGTAGAGTGTCTTCACTGTGGTACGTGTAGAGTGTCTTCACTGTGGTACGTGTAGATGTCTACACTGTGGTACGTGTAGAGTGTCTTCACTGTGGTACGTGTAGAGTGTCTTCACTGTGGTACGTGTAGTGTCTTCACTGTGGTACGTGTAGAGTGTCTACACTGTGGTACGTGTAGAGTGTCTACACTGTGGTACGTGTAGTGTCTTCACTGTGGTACGTGTAGAGTGTCTTCACTGTGGTACGTGTAGTGTCTTCACTGTGGTACGTGTAGAGTGTCTACACTGTGGTACGTGTAGAGTGTCTACACTGTGGTACGTGTAGTGTCTTCACTGTGGTACGTGTAGTGTCTACACTGTGGTACGTGTAGTGTCTACACTGTGGTACGTGTAGTGTCTACACTGTGGTACGTGTAGTGTCTACACTGTGGTACGTGTAGAGTGTCTTCACTGTGGTACGTGTAGTGTCTTACACTGTGGTACGTGTAGTGTCTACACTGTGGTACGTGTAGTGTCTACACTGTGGTACGTGTAGAGTGTCTTCACTGTGGTACGTGTAGAGTGTCTTCACTGTGGTACGTGTAGAGTGTCTACACTGTGGTACGTGTAGTGTCTACACTGTGGTACGTGTAGAGTGTCTACACTGTGGTACGTGTAGAGTGTCTTCACTGTGGTACGTGTAGAGTGTCTTCACTGTGGTACGTGTAGAGTGTCTACACTGTGGTACGTGTAGAGTGTCTTCACTGTGGTACGTGTAGAGTGTCTTCACTGTGGTACGTGTAGAGTGTCTTCACTGTGGTACGTGTAGTGTCTACACTGTGGTACGTGTAGAGTGTCTTCACTGTGGTACGTGTAGAGTGTCTTCACTGTGGTACGTGTAGAGTGTCTACACTGTGGTACGTGTAGAGTGTCTTCACTGTGGTACGTGTAGAGTGTCTACACTGTGGTACGTGTAGAGTGTCTTCACTGTGGTACGTGTAGTGTCTTCACTGTGGTACGTGTAGTGTCTTCACTGTGGTACGTGTAGTGTCTTCACTGTGGTACGTGTAGTGTCTTCACTGTGGTACGTGTAGAGTGTCTTCACTGTGGTACGTGTAGAGTGTCTTCACTGTGGTACGTGTAGAGTGTCTTCACTGTGGTACGTGTAGAGTGTCTTCACTGTGGTACGTGTAGAGTGTCTTCACTGTGGTACGTGTAGAGTGTCTACACTGTGGTACGTGTAGAGTGTCTCACTGTGGTACGTGTAGAGTGTCTTCACTGTGGTACGTGTAGAGTGTCTACACTGTGGTACGTGTAGAGTCTTCACTGTGGTACGTGTAGAGTGTCTTCACTGTGGTACGTGTAGAGTGTCTTCACTGTGGTACGTGTAGAGTGTCTTCACTGTGGTACGTGTAGTGTCTTCACTGTGGTACGTGTAGAGTGTCTACACTGTGGTACGTGTAGAGTGTCTTCACTGTGGTACGTGTAGAGTGTCTTCACTGTGGTACGTGTAGAGTGTCTACACTGTGGTACGTGTAGAGTGTCTTCACTGTGGTACGTGTAGAGTGTCTTCACTGTGGTACGTGTAGTGTCTTCACTGTGGTACGTGTAGAGTGTCTACACTGTGGTACGTGTAGAGTGTCTACACTGTGGTACGTGTAGTGTCTTCACTGTGGTACGTGTAGAGTGTCTTCACTGTGGTACGTGTAGTGTCTTCACTGTGGTACGTGTAGAGTGTCTACACTGTGGTACGTGTAGAGTGTCTACACTGTGGGTACGTAGAGTGTCTTCACTGTGGTACGTGTAGTGTCTACACTGTGGTACGTGTAGTGTCTACACTGTGGTACGTGTAGTGTCTACACTGTGGTACGTGTAGTGTCTACACTGTGGTACGTGTAGAGTGTCTTCACTGTGGTACGTGTAGTGTCTACACTGTGGTACGTGTAGTGTCTACACTGTGGTACGTGTAGTGTCTACACTGTGGTACGTGTAGAGTGTCTTCACTGTGGTACGTGTAGAGTGTCTTCACTGTGGTACGTGTAGAGTGTCTACACTGTGGTACGTGTAGTGTCTACACTGTGGTACGTGTAGAGTGTCTACACTGTGGTACGTGTAGAGTGTCTTCACTGTGGTACGTGTAGAGTGTCTACACTGTGGTACGTGTAGAGTGTCTTCACTGTGGTACGTGTAGAGTGTCTACACTGTGGTACGTGTAGAGTGTCTTCACTGTGGTACGTGTAGAGTGTCTTCACTGTGGTACGTGTAGAGTGTCTTCACTGTGGTACGTGTAGAGTGTCTTCACTGTGGTACGTGTAGAGTGTCTTCACTGTGGTACGTGTAGTGTCTTCACTGTGGTACGTGTAGAGTGTCTACACTGTGGTACGTGTAGAGTGTCTACACTGTGGTACGTGTAGAGTGTCTACACTGTGGTACGTGTAGAGTGTCTTCACTGTGGTACGTGTAGTGTCTTCACTGTGGTACGTGTAGAGTGTCTACACTGTGGTACGTGTAGAGTGTCTACACTGTGGTACGTGTAGTGTCTTCACTGTGGTACGTGTAGTGTCTACACTGTGGTACGTGTAGTGTCTACACTGTGGTACGTGTAGAGTGTCTTCACTGTGGTACGTGTAGAGTGTCTTCACTGTGGTACGTGTAGAGTGTCTTCACTGTGGTACGTGTAGAGTGTCTTCACTGTGGTACGTGTAGTGTCTTCACTGTGGTACGTGTAGTGTCTTCACTGTGGTACGTGTAGAGTGTCTCACTGTGGTACGTGTAGAGTGTCTTCACTGTGGTACGTGTAGAGTGTCTTCACTGTGGTACGTGTAGAGTGTCTACACTGTGGTACGTGTAGAGTGTCTACACTGTGGTACGTGTAGAGTGTCTTCACTGTGGTACGTGTAGAGTGTCTTCACTGTGGTACGTGTAGAGTGTCTTCACTGTGGTACGTGTAGAGTGTCTACACTGTGGTACGTGTAGAGTGTCTTCACTGTGGTACGTGTAGAGTGTCTTCACTGTGGTACGTGTAGAGTGTCTTCACTGTGGTACGTGTAGAGTGTCTTCACTGTGGTACGTGTAGTGTCTTCACTGTGGTACGTGTAGAGTGTCTACACTGTGGTACGTGTAGAGTGTCTTCACTGTGGTACGTGTAGAGTGTCTACACTGTGGTACGTGTAGAGTGTCTACACTGTGGTACGTGTAGAGTGTCTTCACTGTGGTACGTGTAGAGTGTCTTCACTGTGGTACGTGTAGAGTGTCTTCACTGTGGTACGTGTAGTGTCTTCACTGTGGTACGTGTAGTGTCTTCACTGTGGTACGTGTAGTGTCTTCACTGTGGTACGTGTAGAGTGTCTTCACTGTGGTACGTGTAGAGTGTCTTCACTGTGGTACGTGTAGAGTGTCTTCACTGTGGTACGTGTAGAGTGTCTTCACTGTGGTACGTGTAGAGTGTCTACACTGTGGTACGTGTAGAGTGTCTACACTGTGGTACGTGTAGAGTGTCTTCACTGTGGTACGTGTAGAGTGTCTTCACTGTGGTACGTGTAGAGTGTCTTCACTGTGGTACGTGTAGAGTGTCTTCACTGTGGTACGTGTAGAGTGTCTTCACTGTGGTACGTGTAGAGTGTCTTCACTGTGGTACGTGTAGAGTGTCTTCACTGTGGTACGTGTAGAGTGTCTTCACTGTGGTACGTGTAGAGTGTCTACACTGTGGTACGTGTAGAGTGTCTCACTGTGGTACGTGTAGAGTGTCTACACTGTGGTACGTGTAGAGTGTCTACACTGTGGTACGTGTAGAGTGTCTTCACTGTGGTACGTGTAGAGTGTCTACACTGTGGTACGTGTAGAGTGTCTACACTGTGGTACGTGTAGAGTGTCTACACTGTGGTACGTGTAGAGTGTCTACACTGTGGTACGTGTAGAGTGTCTACACTGTGGTACGTGTAGAGTGTCTACACTGTGGTACGTGTAGAGTGTCTACACTGTGGTACGTGTAGAGTGTCTACACTGTGGTACGTGTAGAGTGTCTACACTGTGGTACGTGTAGAGTGTCTACACTGTGGTACGTGTAGAGTGTCTTCACTGTGGTACGTGTAGTGTCTTCACTGTGGTACGTGTAGAGTGTCTACACTGTGGTACGTGTAGTGTCTTCACTGTGGTACGTGTAGAGTGTCTACACTGTGGTACGTGTAGAGTGTCTACACTGTGGTACGTGTAGTGTCTACACTGTGGTACGTGTAGTGTCTACACTGTGGTACGTGTAGTGTCTACACTGTGGTACGTGTAGAGTGTCTTCACTGTGGTACGTGTAGAGTGTCTTCACTGTGGTACGTGTAGAGTGTCTTCACTGTGGTACGTGTAGTGTCTACACTGTGGTACGTGTAGTGTCTTCACTGTGGTACGTGTAGAGTGTCTTCACTGTGGTACGTGTAGAGTGTCTTCACTGTGGTACGTGTAGAGTGTCTTCACTGTGGTACGTGTAGAGTGTCTTCACTGTGGTACGTGTAGAGTGTCTACACTGTGGTACGTGTAGAGTGTCTACACTGTGGTACGTGTAGAGTGTCTTCACTGTGGTACGTGTAGAGTGTCTTCACTGTGGTACGTGTAGAGTGTCTACACTGTGGTACGTGTAGAGTGTCTTCACTGTGGTACGTGTAGAGTGTCTTCACTGTGGTACGTGTAGAGTGTCTTCACTGTGGTACGTGTAGAGTGTCTTCACTGTGGTACGTGTAGAGTGTCTTCACTGTGGTACGTGTAGAGTGTCTACACTGTGGTACGTGTAGAGTGTCTTCACTGTGGTACGTGTAGAGTGTCTTCACTGTGGTACGTGTAGAGTGTCTACACTGTGGTACGTGTAGAGTGTCTTCACTGTGGTACGTGTAGAGTGTCTTCACTGTGGTACGTGTAGTGTCTTCACTGTGGTACGTGTAGTGTCTACACTGTGGTACGTGTAGAGTGTCTTCACTGTGGTACGTGTAGAGTGTCTTCACTGTGGTACGTGTAGAGTGTCTTCACTGTGGTACGTGTAGAGTGTCTTCACTGTGGTACGTGTAGAGTGTCTACACTGTGGTACGTGTAGAGTGTCTTCACTGTGGTACGTGTAGAGTGTCTACACTGTGGTACGTGTAGAGTGTCTACACTGTGGTACGTGTAGTGTCTACACTGTGGTACGTGTAGAGTGTCTTCACTGTGGTACGTGTAGTGTCTACACTGTGGTACGTGTAGAGTGTCTTCACTGTGGTACGTGTAGTGTCTACACTGTGGTACGTGTAGAGTGTCTTCACTGTGGTACGTGTAGAGTGTCTTCACTGTGGTACGTGTAGAGTGTCTACACTGTGGTACGTGTAGAGTGTCTACACTGTGGTACGTGTAGTGTCTACACTGTGGTACGTGTAGAGTGTCTACACTGTGGTACGTGTAGAGTGTCTTCACTGTGGTACGTGTAGAGTGTCTTCACTGTGGTACGTGTAGAGTGTCTACACTGTGGTACGTGTAGAGTGTCTTCACTGTGGTACGTGTAGAGTGTCTTCACTGTGGTACGTGTAGAGTGTCTTCACTGTGGTACGTGTAGAGTGTCTTCACTGTGGTACGTGTAGAGTGTCTTCACTGTGGTACGTGTAGAGTGTCTTCACTGTGGTACGTGTAGAGTGTCTACACTGTGGTACGTGTAGAGTGTCTTCACTGTGGTACGTGTAGAGTGTCTACACTGTGGTACGTGTAGAGTGTCTTCACTGTGGTACGTGTAGAGTGTCTTCACTGTGGTACGTGTAGAGTGTCTTCACTGTGGTACGTGTAGAGTGTCTTCACTGTGGTACGTGTAGAGTGTCTTCACTGTGGTACGTGTAGAGTGTCTTCACTGTGGTACGTGTAGAGTGTCTTCACTGTGGTACGTGTAGAGTGTCTACACTGTGGTACGTGTAGAGTGTCTTCACTGTGGTACGTGTAGAGTGTCTACACTGTGGTACGTGTAGAGTGTCTACACTGTGGTACGTGTAGAGTGTCTACACTGTGGTACGTGTAGAGTGTCTACACTGTGGTACGTGTAGAGTGTCTACACTGTGGTACGTGTAGAGTGTCTACACTGTGGTACGTGTAGAGTGTCTACACTGTGGTACGTGTAGAGTGTCTACACTGTGGTACGTGTAGAGTGTCTTCACTGTGGTACGTGTAGAGTGTCTACACTGTGGTACGTGTAGAGTGTCTACACTGTGGTACGTGTAGAGTGTCTACACTGTGGTACGTGTAGAGTGTCTACACTGTGGTACGTGTAGAGTGTCTACACTGTGGTACGTGTAGAGTGTCTACACTGTGGTACGTGTAGAGTGTCTTCACTGTGGTACGTGTAGTGTCTTCACTGTGGTACGTGTAGAGTGTCTTCACTGTGGTACGTGTAGTGTCTTCACTGTGGTACGTGTAGAGTGTCTACACTGTGGTACGTGTAGAGTGTCTACACTGTGGTACGTGTAGTGTCTTCACTGTGGTACGTGTAGTGTCTACACTGTGGTACGTGTAGTGTCTACACTGTGGTACGTGTAGAGTGTCTTCACTGTGGTACGTGTAGAGTGTCTTCACTGTGGTACGTGTAGAGTGTCTTCACTGTGGTACGTGTAGAGTGTCTTCACTGTGGTACGTGTAGTGTCTTCACTGTGGTACGTGTAGTGTCTTCACTGTGGTACGTGTAGAGTGTCTTCACTGTGGTACGTGTAGAGTGTCTTCACTGTGGTACGTGTAGAGTGTCTTCACTGTGGTACGTGTAGAGTGTCTTCACTGTGGTACGTGTAGAGTGTCTACACTGTGGTACGTGTAGAGTGTCTACACTGTGGTACGTGTAGAGTGTCTTCACTGTGGTACGTGTAGAGTGTCTTCACTGTGGTACGTGTAGAGTGTCTACACTGTGGTACGTGTAGAGTGTCTTCACTGTGGTACGTGTAGAGTGTCTTCACTGTGGTACGTGTAGAGTGTCTACACTGTGGTACGTGTAGAGTGTCTTCACTGTGGTACGTGTAGAGTGTCTTCACTGTGGTACGTGTAGTGTCTTCACTGTGGTACGTGTAGTGTCTTCACTGTGGTACGTGTAGTGTCTTCACTGTGGTACGTGTAGTGTCTTCACTGTGGTACGTGTAGAGTGTCTTCACTGTGGTACGTGTAGAGTGTCTTCACTGTGGTACGTGTAGAGTGTCTTCACTGTGGTACGTGTAGAGTGTCTTCACTGTGGTACGTGTAGAGTGTCTACACTGTGGTACGTGTAGAGTGTCTTCACTGTGGTACGTGTAGAGTGTCTTCACTGTGGTACGTGTAGAGTGTCTTCACTGTGGTACGTGTAGAGTGTCTACACTGTGGTACGTGTAGAGTGTCTTCACTGTGGTACGTGTAGAGTGTCTTCACTGTGGTACGTGTAGAGTGTCTACACTGTGGTACGTGTAGAGTGTCTTCACTGTGGTACGTGTAGAGTGTCTTCACTGTGGTACGTGTAGTGTCTTCACTGTGGTACGTGTAGAGTGTCTTCACTGTGGTACGTGTAGAGTGTCTTCACTGTGGTACGTGTAGTGTCTTCACTGTGGTACGTGTAGAGTGTCTACACTGTGGTACGTGTAGAGTGTCTACACTGTGGTACGTGTAGTGTCTTCACTGTGGTACGTGTAGAGTGTCTTCACTGTGGTACGTGTAGTGTCTTCACTGTGGTACGTGTAGAGTGTCTACACTGTGGTACGTGTAGAGTGTCTACACTGTGGTACGTGTAGTGTCTTCACTGTGGTACGTGTAGTGTTTACACTGTGGTACGTGTAGTGTCTACACTGTGGTACGTGTAGTGTCTACACTGTGGTACGTGTAGTGTCTACACTGTGGTACGTGTAGAGTGTCTTCACTGTGGTACGTGTAGTGTCTACACTGTGGTACGTGTAGTGTCTACACTGTGGTACGTGTAGTGTCTACACTGTGGTACGTGTAGAGTGTCTTCACTGTGGTACGTGTAGAGTGTCTTCACTGTGGTACGTGTAGAGTGTCTTCACTGTGGTACGTGTAGAGTGTCTTCACTGTGGTACGTGTAGAGTGTCTTCACTGTGGTACGTGTAGAGTGTCTACACTGTGGTACGTGTAGAGTGTCTTCACTGTGGTACGTGTAGAGTGTCTACACTGTGGTACGTGTAGAGTGTCTTCACTGTGGTACGTGTAGAGTGTCTTCACTGTGGTACGTGTAGAGTGTCTTCACTGTGGTACGTGTAGAGTGTCTTCACTGTGGTACGTGTAGAGTGTCTTCACTGTGGTACGTGTAGAGTGTCTTCACTGTGGTACGTGTAGAGTGTCTTCACTGTGGTACGTGTAGAGTGTCTACACTGTGGTACGTGTAGAGTGTCTTCACTGTGGTACGTGTAGAGTGTCTACACTGTGGTACGTGTAGAGTGTCTACACTGTGGTACGTGTAGAGTGTCTTCACTGTGGTACGTGTAGAGTGTCTACACTGTGGTACGTGTAGAGTGTCTACACTGTGGTACGTGTAGAGTGTCTACACTGTGGTACGTGTAGAGTGTCTACACTGTGGTACGTGTAGAGTGTCTACACTGTGGTACGTGTAGAGTGTCTACACTGTGGTACGTGTAGAGTGTCTACACTGTGGTACGTGTAGAGTGTCTACACTGTGGTACGTGTAGAGTGTCTACACTGTGGTACGTGTAGAGTGTCTACACTGTGGTACGTGTAGAGTGTCTACACTGTGGTACGTGTAGAGTGTCTACACTGTGGTACGTGTAGAGTGTCTTCACTGTGGTACGTGTAGTGTCTTCACTGTGGTACGTGTAGAGTGTCTTCACTGTGGTACGTGTAGTGTCTTCACTGTGGTACGTGTAGAGTGTCTACACTGTGGTACGTGTAGAGTGTCTACACTGTGGTACGTGTAGTGTCTTCACTGTGGTACGTGTAGTGTCTACACTGTGGTACGTGTAGTGTCTACACTGTGGTACGTGTAGAGTGTCTTCACTGTGGTACGTGTAGAGTGTCTTCACTGTGGTACGTGTAGAGTGTCTTCACTGTGGTACGTGTAGAGTGTCTTCACTGTGGTACGTGTAGTGTCTTCACTGTGGTACGTGTAGTGTCTTCACTGTGGTACGTGTAGAGTGTCTTCACTGTGGTACGTGTAGAGTGTCTTCACTGTGGTACGTGTAGAGTGTCTTCACTGTGGTACGTGTAGAGTGTCTTCACTGTGGTACGTGTAGAGTGTCTACACTGTGGTACGTGTAGAGTGTCTTCACTGTGGTACGTGTAGAGTGTCTTCACTGTGGTACGTGTAGAGTGTCTTCACTGTGGTACGTGTAGAGTGTCTACACTGTGGTACGTGTAGAGTGTCTTCACTGTGGTACGTGTAGAGTGTCTTCACTGTGGTACGTGTAGAGTGTCTACACTGTGGTACGTGTAGAGTGTCTTCACTGTGGTACGTGTAGAGTGTCTTCACTGTGGTACGTGTAGTGTCTTCACTGTGGTACGTGTAGTGTCTTCACTGTGGTACGTGTAGTGTCTTCACTGTGGTACGTGTAGTGTCTTCACTGTGGTACGTGTAGAGTGTCTTCACTGTGGTACGTGTAGAGTGTCTTCACTGTGGTACGTGTAGAGTGTCTTCACTGTGGTACGTGTAGAGTGTCTTCACTGTGGTACGTGTAGAGTGTCTACACTGTGGTACGTGTAGAGTGTCTACACTGTGGTACGTGTAGAGTGTCTTCACTGTGGTACGTGTAGAGTGTCTTCACTGTGGTACGTGTAGAGTGTCTACACTGTGGTACGTGTAGAGTGTCTTCACTGTGGTACGTGTAGAGTGTCTTCACTGTGGTACGTGTAGAGTGTCTTCACTGTGGTACGTGTAGAGTGTCTTCACTGTGGTACGTGTAGAGTGTCTTCACTGTGGTACGTGTAGAGTGTCTACACTGTGGTACGTGTAGAGTGTCTTCACTGTGGTACGTGTAGAGTGTCTTCACTGTGGTACGTGTAGAGTGTCTACACTGTGGTACGTGTAGAGTGTCTTCACTGTGGTACGTGTAGAGTGTCTTCACTGTGGTACGTGTAGTGTCTTCACTGTGGTACGTGTAGAGTGTCTTCACTGTGGTACGTGTAGAGTGTCTTCACTGTGGTACGTGTAGTGTCTTCACTGTGGTACGTGTAGAGTGTCTACACTGTGGTACGTGTAGAGTGTCTACACTGTGGTACGTGTAGTGTCTTCACTGTGGTACGTGTAGAGTGTCTTCACTGTGGTACGTGTAGTGTCTTCACTGTGGTACGTGTAGAGTGTCTACACTGTGGTACGTGTAGAGTGTCTACACTGTGGTACGTGTAGTGTCTTCACTGTGGTACGTGTAGTGTCTACACTGTGGTACGTGTAGTGTCTACACTGTGGTACGTGTAGTGTCTACACTGTGGTACGTGTAGTGTCTACACTGTGGTACGTGTAGAGTGTCTTCACTGTGGTACGTGTAGTGTCTACACTGTGGTACGTGTAGTGTCTACACTGTGGTACGTGTAGTGTCTACACTGTGGTACGTGTAGAGTGTCTTCACTGTGGTACGTGTAGAGTGTCTTCACTGTGGTACGTGTAGAGTGTCTACACTGTGGTACGTGTAGTGTCTACACTGTGGTACGTGTAGAGTGTCTACACTGTGGTACGTGTAGAGTGTCTTCACTGTGGTACGTGTAGAGTGTCTTCACTGTGGTACGTGTAGAGTGTCTACACTGTGGTACGTGTAGAGTGTCTTCACTGTGGTACGTGTAGAGTGTCTTCACTGTGGTACGTGTAGAGTGTCTTCACTGTGGTACGTGTAGAGTGTCTTCACTGTGGTACGTGTAGAGTGTCTTCACTGTGGTACGTGTAGAGTGTCTTCACTGTGGTACGTGTAGAGTGTCTACACTGTGGTACGTGTAGAGTGTCTTCACTGTGGTACGTGTAGAGTGTCTACACTGTGGTACGTGTAGAGTGTCTTCACTGTGGTACGTGTAGAGTGTCTTCACTGTGGTACGTGTAGAGTGTCTTCACTGTGGTACGTGTAGAGTGTCTTCACTGTGGTACGTGTAGAGTGTCTTCACTGTGGTACGTGTAGAGTGTCTACACTGTGGTACGTGTAGAGTGTCTTCACTGTGGTACGTGTAGAGTGTCTACACTGTGGTACGTGTAGAGTGTCTACACTGTGGTACGTGTAGAGTGTCTTCACTGTGGTACGTGTAGAGTGTCTACACTGTGGTACGTGTAGAGTGTCTACACTGTGGTACGTGTAGAGTGTCTACACTGTGGTACGTGTAGAGTGTCTACACTGTGGTACGTGTAGAGTGTCTACACTGTGGTACGTGTAGAGTGTCTACACTGTGGTACGTGTAGAGTGTCTACACTGTGGTACGTGTAGAGTGTCTACACTGTGGTACGTGTAGAGTGTCTACACTGTGGTACGTGTAGAGTGTCTACACTGTGGTACGTGTAGAGTGTCTTCACTGTGGTACGTGTAGTGTCTTCACTGTGGTACGTGTAGTGTCTTCACTGTGGTACGTGTAGTGTCTTCACTGTGGTACGTGTAGAGTGTCTACACTGTGGTACGTGTAGAGTGTCTTCACTGTGGTACGTGTAGAGTGTCTACACTGTGGTACGTGTAGAGTGTCTACACTGTGGTACGTGTAGTGTCTTCACTGTGGTACGTGTAGAGTGTCTTCACTGTGGTACGTGTAGTGTCTTCACTGTGGTACGTGTAGAGTGTCTACACTGTGGTACGTGTAGAGTGTCTACACTGTGGTACGTGTAGTGTCTACACTGTGGTACGTGTAGTGTCTACACTGTGGTACGTGTAGTGTCTACACTGTGGTACGTGTAGAGTGTCTTCACTGTGGTACGTGTAGTGTCTACACTGTGGTACGTGTAGTGTCTACACTGTGGTACGTGTAGAGTCTACACTGTGGTACGTGTAGAGTGTCTTCACTGTGGTACGTGTAGTGTCTACACTGTGGTACGTGTAGTGTCTACACTGTGGTACGTGTAGTGTCTACACTGTGGTACGTGTAGAGTGTCTTCACTGTGGTACGTGTAGTGTCAACACTGTGGTACGTGTAGTGTCTTCACTGTGGTACGTGTAGTGTCTTCACTGTGGTACGTGTAGAGTGTCTTCACTGTGGTACGTGTAGAGTGTCTTCACTGTGGTACGTGTAGAGTGTCTTCACTGTGGTACGTGTAGTGTCTTCACTGTGGTACGTGTAGTGTCTTCACTGTGGTACGTGTAGTGTCTTCACTGTGGTACGTGTAGAGTGTCTTCACTGTGGTACGTGTAGAGTGTCTTCACTGTGGTACGTGTAGAGTGTCTTCACTGTGGTACGTGTAGAGTGTCTTCACTGTGGTACGTGTAGAGTGTCTACACTGTGGTACGTGTAGAGTGTCTACACTGTGGTACGTGTAGAGTGTCTTCACTGTGGTACGTGTAGAGTGTCTTCACTGTGGTACGTGTAGAGTGTCTACACTGTGGTACGTGTAGTGTCTTCACTGTGGTACGTGTAGAGTGTCTTCACTGTGGTACGTGTAGAGTGTCTTCACTGTGGTACGTGTAGAGTGTCTTCACTGTGGTACGTGTAGTGTCTTCACTGTGGTACGTGTAGAGTGTCTACACTGTGGTACGTGTAGAGTGTCTTCACTGTGGTACGTGTAGAGTGTCTTCACTGTGGTACGTGTAGAGTGTCTTCACTGTGGTACGTGTAGAGTGTCTTCACTGTGGTACGTGTAGAGTGTCTTCACTGTGGTACGTGTAGAGTGTCTACACTGTGGTACGTGTAGAGTGTCTTCACTGTGGTACGTGTAGAGTGTCTTCACTGTGGTACGTGTAGAGTGTCTACACTGTGGTACGTGTAGAGTGTCTTCACTGTGGTACGTGTAGAGTGTCTTCACTGTGGTACGTGTAGTGTCTACACTGTGGTACGTGTAGTGTCTACACTGTGGTACGTGTAGAGTGTCTTCACTGTGGTACGTGTAGTGTCTACACTGTGGTACGTGTAGTGTCTACACTGTGGTACGTGTAGTGTCTACACTGTGGTACGTGTAGAGTGTCTTCACTGTGGTACGTGTAGTGTCTACACTGTGGTACGTGTAGTGTCTACACTGTGGTACGTGTAGTGTCTACACTGTGGTACGTGTAGTGTCTACACTGTGGTACGTGTAGTGTCTTCACTGTGGTACGTGTAGTGTCAACACTGTGGTACGTGTAGTGTCTTCACTGTGGTACGTGTAGTGTCTTCACTGTGGTACGTGTAGAGTGTCTTCACTGTGGTACGTGTAGAGTGTCTTCACTGTGGTACGTGTAGAGTGTCTTCACTGTGGTACGTGTAGTGTCTTCACTGTGGTACGTGTAGTGTCTTCACTGTGGTACGTGTAGAGTGTCTTCACTGTGGTACGTGTAGAGTGTCTTCACTGTGGTACGTGTAGAGTGTCTTCACTGTGGTACGTGTAGAGTGTCTTCACTGTGGTACGTGTAGAGTGTCTACACTGTGGTACGTGTAGAGTGTCTTCACTGTGGTACGTGTAGAGTGTCTTCACTGTGGTACGTGTAGAGTGTCTACACTGTGGTACGTGTAGAGTGTCTTCACTGTGGTACGTGTAGAGTGTCTTCACTGTGGTACGTGTAGTGTCTACACTGTGGTACGTGTAGAGTGTCTACACTGTGGTACGTGTAGAGTGTCTACACTGTGGTACGTGTAGAGTGTCTTCACTGTGGTACGTGTAGAGTGTCTACACTGTGGTACGTGTAGAGTGTCTTCACTGTGGTACGTGTAGAGTGTCTTCACTGTGGTACGTGTAGAGTGTCTTCACTGTGGTACGTGTAGTGTCTTCACTGTGGTACGTGTAGAGTGTCTTCACTGTGGTACGTGTAGAGTGTCTTCACTGTGGTACGTGTAGAGTGTCTACACTGTGGTACGTGTAGAGTGTCTACACTGTGGTACGTGTAGAGTGTCTTCACTGTGGTACGTGTAGAGTGTCTACACTGTGGTACGTGTAGAGTGTCTTCACTGTGGTACGTGTAGAGTGTCTTCACTGTGGTACGTGTAGAGTGTCTACACTGTGGTACGTGTAGAGTGTCTTCACTGTGGTACGTGTAGAGTGTCTTCACTGTGGTACGTGTAGTGTCTTCACTGTGGTACGTGTAGAGTGTCTACACTGTGGTACGTGTAGAGTGTCTACACTGTGGTACGTGTAGTGTCTTCACTGTGGTACGTGTAGAGTGTCTTCACTGTGGTACGTGTAGTGTCTTCACTGTGGTACGTGTAGAGTGTCTACACTGTGGTACGTGTAGAGTGTCTACACTGTGGTACGTGTAGTGTCTTCACTGTGGTACGTGTAGTGTCTACACTGTGGTACGTGTAGTGTCTACACTGTGGTACGTGTAGTGTCTTCACTGTGGTACGTGTAGTGTCTACACTGTGGTACGTGTAGAGTGTCTTCACTGTGGTACGTGTAGTGTCTACACTGTGGTACGTGTAGTGTCTACACTGTGGTACGTGTAGTGTCTACACTGTGGTACGTGTAGAGTGTCTTCACTGTGGTACGTGTAGAGTGTCTTCACTGTGGTACGTGTAGTGTCTTCACTGTGGTACGTGTAGAGTGTCTACACTGTGGTACGTGTAGAGTGTCTTCACTGTGGTACGTGTAGAGTGTCTACACTGTGGTACGTGTAGAGTGTCTACACTGTGGTACGTGTGAGTGTCTTCACTGTGGTACGTGTAGAGTGTCTACACTGTGGTACGTGGAGTGTCTACACTGTGGTACGTGTAGAGTGTCTACACTGTGGTACGTGTAGAGTGTCTACACTGTGGTACGTGTAGAGTGTCTTACTGTGGTACGTGTAGAGTGTCTACACTGTGGTACGTGTAGAGTGTTTCACTGTGGTACGTGTAGAGTGTCTACACTGTGGTACGTGTAGAGTGTCTACACTGTGGTACGTGTAGAGTGTCTTCACTGTGGTACGTGTAGAGTGTCTT
>WNGS01000239.1:51981-80683 GCA_020271785.1 Procambarus virginalis | reverse complement strand
GTGTCTACACTGTGGTACGTGTAGAGTGTCTACACTGTGGTACGTGTAGTGTCTTCACTGTGGTACGTGTAGTGTCTTCACTGTGGTACGTGTAGAGTGTCTACACTGTGGTACGTGTAGAGTGTCTTCACTGTGGTACGTGTAGAGTGTCTTCACTGTGGTACGTGTAGAGTGTCTACACTGTGGTACTGTAGAGTGTCTTCACTGTGGTACGTGTAGAGTGTCTACACTGTGGTACGTGTAGAGTGTTACACTGTGGTACGTGTAGAGTGTCTACACTGTGGTACTGTAGTGTCTACACTGTGGTACGTGTAGATTCACACTGTGGTACGTGTAGAGTGTCTACACTGTGGTACGTGTAGAGTGTCTACACTGTGGTACGTGTAGAGTGTCTTCACTGTGGTACGTGTAGAGTGTCTTCACTGTGGTACGTGTAGAGTGTCTTCACTGTGGTACGTGTAGAGTGTCTTCACTGTGGTACGTGTAGAGTGTCTACACTGTGGTACGTGTAGAGTGTCTTCACTGTGGTACGTGTAGTGTCTTCACTGTGGTACGTGTAGAGTGTCTTCACTGTGGTACGTGTAGTGTCTTCACTGTGGTACGTGTAGAGTGTCTACACTGTGGTACGTGTAGAGTGTCTACACTGTGGTACGTGTAGTGTCTTCACTGTGGTACGTGTAGAGTGTCTACACTGTGGTACGTGTAGAGTCTCACACTGTGGTACGTGTAGAGTCTACACTGTGGTACGTGTAGTGTCTACACTGTGGTACGTGTAGAGTGTCTTCACTGTGGTACGTGTAGTGTCTTCACTGTGGTACGTGTAGTGTCTTCACTGTGGTACGTGTAGTGTCTACACTGTGGTACGTGTAGTGTCTTCACTGTGGTACGTGTAGTGTCTTCACTGTGGTACGTGTAGAGTGTCTACACTGTGGTACGTGTAGTGTCTTCACTGTGGTACGTGTAGAGTGTCTTCACTGTGGTACGTGTAGAGTGTCTACACTGTGGTACGTGTAGTGTCTACACTGTGGTACGTGTAGAGTGTCTTCACTGTGGTACGTGTAGAGTCTTCACTGTGGTACGTGTAGAGTGTCTTCACTGTGGTACGTGTAGAGTGTCTTCACTGTGGTACGTGTAGAGTGTCTACACTGTGGTACGTGTAGAGTGTCTACACTGTGGTACGTGTAGAGTGTCTTCACTGTGGTACGTGTAGAGTGTCTCACTGTGGTACGTGTAGAGTGTCTACACTGTGGTACGTGTAGAGTGTCTACACTGTGGTACGTGTAGAGTGTCTCACTGTGGTACGTGTAGAGTGTCTACACTGTGGTACGTGTAGAGTGTCTACACTGTGGTACGTGTAGAGTGTCTTCACTGTGGTACGTGTAGAGTGTTCACTGTGGTACGTGTAGTGTCTACACTGTGGTACGTGTAGAGTGTCTACACTGTGGTACGTGTAGTGTCTTCACTGTGGTACGTGTAGAGTGTCTTCACTGTGGTACGTGTAGAGTGTCTACACTGTGGTACGTGTAGTGTCTTCACTGTGGTACGTGTAGTGTCTTCACTGTGGTACGTGTAGAGTGTCTACACTGTGGTACGTGTAGAGGTCTTCACTGTGGTACGTGTAGAGTGTCTACACTGTGGTACGTGTAGAGTGTCTACACTGTGGTACGTGTAGTGTCTACACTGTGGTACGTGTAGTGTCTTCACTGTGGTACGTGTAGAGTGTCTACACTGTGGTACGTGTAGAGTGTCTACACTGTGGTACGTGTAGTGTCTACACTGTGGTACGTGTAGAGTGTCTACACTGTGGTACGTGTAGAGTGTCTTCACTGTGGTACGTGTAGAGTGTCTACACTGTGGTACGTGTAGAGTGTCTTCACTGTGGTACGTGTAGAGTGTCTACACTGTGGTACGTGTAGAGTGTCTACACTGTGGTACGTGTAGAGTGTCTACACTGTGGTACGTGTAGTGTCTACACTGTGGTACGTGTAGAGTGTCTACACTGTGGTACGTGTAGAGTGTCTACACTGTGGTACGTGTAGAGTGTCTACACTGTGGTACGTGTAGAGTGTCTCACTGTGGTACGTGTAGTGTCTTCACTGTGGTACGTGTAGTGTCTTCACTGTGGTACGTGTAGTGTGTTCACTGTGGTACGTGTAGAGTGTCTTCACTGTGGTACGTGTAGAGTGTCTTCACTGTGGTACGTGTAGAGTGTCTTCACTGTGGTACGTGTAGAGTGTCTTCACTGTGGTACGTGTAGAGTGTCTACACTGTGGTACGTGTAGAGTGTCTACACTGTGGTACGTGTGTCTACTGTGGTTGTAGAGTGTCTTCACTGTGGTACGTGTAGAGTGTCTTCACTGTGGTACGTGTAGAGTGTCTACACTGTGGTACGTGTAGTGTCTTCACTGTGGTACGTGTAGTGTCTTCACTGTGGTACGTGTAGAGTGTCTTCACTGTGGTACGTGTAGAGTGTCTTCACTGTGGTACGTGTAGAGTGTCTTCACTGTGGTACGTGTAGAGTGTCTACACTGTGGTACGTGTAGAGTGTCTTCACTGTGGTACGTGTAGAGTGTCTTCACTGTGGTACGTGTAGAGTGTCTACACTGTGGTACGTGTAGAGTGTCTACACTGTGGTACGTGTAGAGTGTCTTCACTGTGGTACGTGTAGAGTGTCTTCACTGTGGTACGTGTAGTGTCTTCACTGTGGTACGTGTAGTGTCTTCACTGTGGTACGTGTAGAGTGTCTACACTGTGGTACGTGTAGTGTCTCACTGTGGTACGTGTAGAGTCTTCACTGTGGTACGTGTAGAGTGTTACACTGTGGTACGTGTAGTGTCTTCACTGTGGTACGTGTAGAGTGTCTACACTGTGGTACGTGTAGAGTCTACACTGTGGTACGTGTAGAGTGTCTACACTGTGGTACGTGTAGAGTGTGTCTACACTGTGGTACGTGTAGAGTGTCTACACTGTGGTACGTGTAGAGTGTCTACACTGTGGTACGTGTAGAGTGTCTACACTGTGGTACGTGTAGAGTGTCTTCACTGTGGTACGTGTAGAGTGTCTTCACTGTGGTACGTGTAGAGTGTCTTCACTGTGGTACGTGTAGAGTGTCTTCACTGTGGTACGTGTAGTGTCTTCACTGTGGTACGTGTAGTGTCTTCACTGTGGTACGTGTAGAGTGTCTACACTGTGGTACGTGTAGAGTGTCTTCACTGTGGTACGTGTAGTGTCTTCACTGTGGTACGTGTAGAGTGTCTACACTGTGGTACGTGTAGAGTGTCTACACTGTGGTACGTGTAGAGTGTCTTCACTGTGGTACGTGTAGAGTGTCTACACTGTGGTACGTGTAGAGTGTCTACACTGTGGTACGTGTAGAGTGTCTACACTGTGGTACGTGTAGAGTGTCTACACTGTGGTACGTGTAGAGTGTCTACACTGTGGTACGTGTAGAGTGTCTACACTGTGGTACGTGTAGAGTGTCTTCACTGTGGTACGTGTAGAGTGTCTACACTGTGGTACGTGTAGAGTGTCTACACTGTGGTACGTGTAGAGTGTCTACACTGTGGTACGTGTAGAGTGTCTACACTGTGGTACGTGTAGTGTCTTCACTGTGGTACGTGTAGAGTGTCTACACTGTGGTACGTGTAGTGTCTTCACTGTGGTACGTGTAGAGTGTCTACACTGTGGTACGTGTAGAGTGTCTACACTGTGGTACGTGTAGTGTCTTCACTGTGGTACGTGTAGAGTGTCTACACTGTGGTACGTGTAGAGTGTCTACACTGTGGTACGTGTAGTGTCTTCACTGTGGTACGTGTAGTGTCTACACTGTGGTACGTGTAGAGTGTCTTCACTGTGGTACGTGTAGAGTGTCTACACTGTGGTACGTGTAGTGTCTACACTGTGGTACGTGTAGAGTGTCTACACTGTGGTACGTGTAGTGTCTTCACTGTGGTACGTGTAGTGTCTTCACTGTGGTACGTGTAGAGTGTCTACACTGTGGTACGTGTAGAGTGTCTTCACTGTGGTACGTGTAGAGTGTCTCACTGTGGTACGTGTAGAGTGTCTACACTGTGGTACGTGTAGAGTGTCTACACTGTGGTACGTGTAGAGTGTCTTCACTGTGGTACGTGTAGAGTGTCTTCACTGTGGTGTGTGTGTAGAGTGTCTTCACTGTGGTACGTGTAGAGTGTCTTCACTGTGGTACGTGTAGAGTGTCTTCACTGTGGTACGTGTAGAGTGTCTACACTGTGGTACGTGTAGAGTGTCTACACTGTGGTACGTGTAGAGTGTCTACACTGTGGTACGTGTAGAGTGTCTTCACTGTGGTACGTGTAGAGTGTCTACACTGTGGTACGTGTAGAGTGTCTACACTGTGGTACGTGTAGAGTGTCTACACTGTGGTACGTGTAGTGTCTTCACTGTGGTACGTGTAGAGTGTCTACACTGTGGTACGTGTAGAGTGTCTACACTGTGGTACGTGTAGAGTGTCTTCACTGTGGTACGTGTAGAGTGTCTACACTGTGGTACGTGTAGAGTGTCTACACTGTGGTACGTGTAGAGTGTCTACACTGTGGTACGTGTAGAGTGTCTTCACTGTGGTACGTGTAGAGTGTCTTCACTGTGGTACGTGTAGAGTGTCTACACTGTGGTACGTGTAGTGTCTTCACTGTGGTACGTGTAGTGTCTTCACTGTGGTACGTGTAGAGTGTCTACACTGTGGTACGTGTAGAGTGTCTACACTGTGGTACGTGTAGTGTCTACACTGTGGTACGTGTAGAGTGTCTACACTGTGGTACGTGTAGTGTCTTCACTGTGGTACGTGTAGTGTCTTCACTGTGGTACGTGTAGAGTGTCTACACTGTGGTACGTGTAGTGTCTTCACTGTGGTACGTGTAGAGTGTCTACACTGTGGTACGTGTAGAGTGTCTACACTGTGGTACGTGTAGTGTCTTCACTGTGGTACGTGTAGTGTCTTCACTGTGGTACGTGTAGTGTCTTCACTGTGGTACGTGTAGAGTGTCTACACTGTGGTACGTGTAGAGTGTCTTCACTGTGGTACGTGTAGAGTGTCTACACTGTGGTACGTGTAGAGTGTCTACACTGTGGTACGTGTAGTGTCTTCACTGTGGTACGTGTAGAGTGTCTACACTGTGGTACGTGTAGTGTCTTCACTGTGGTACGTGTAGAGTGTCTACACTGTGGTACGTGTAGAGTGTCTACACTGTGGTACGTGTAGAGTGTCTACACTGTGGTACGTGTAGTGTCTTCACTGTGGTACGTGTAGTGTCTTCACTGTGGTACGTGTAGAGTGTCTACACTGTGGTACGTGTAGAGTGTCTTCACTGTGGTACGTGTAGTGTCTTCACTGTGGTACGTGTAGAGTGTCTACACTGTGGTACGTGTAGAGTGTCTACACTGTGGTACGTGTAGAGTGTCTACACTGTGGTACGTGTAGAGTGTCTACACTGTGGTACGTGTAGAGTGTCTACACTGTGGTACGTGTAGAGTGTCTACACTGTGGTACGTGTAGAGTGTCTACACTGTGGTACGTGTAGAGTGTCTACACTGTGGTACGTGTAGAGTGTCTACACTGTGGTACGTGTAGAGTGTCTTCACTGTGGTACGTGTAGAGTGTCTACACTGTGGTACGTGTAGAGTGTCTACACTGTGGTACGTGTAGAGTGTCTTCACTGTGGTACGTGTAGAGTGTCTACACTGTGGTACGTGTAGAGTGTCTACACTGTGGTACGTGTAGAGTGTCTACACTGTGGTACGTGTAGAGTGTCTTCACTGTGGTACGTGTAGAGTGTCTACACTGTGGTACGTGTAGAGTGTCTACACTGTGGTACGTGTAGAGTGTCTACACTGTGGTACGTGTAGAGTGTCTACACTGTGGTACGTGTAGAGTGTCTTCACTGTGGTACGTGTAGAGTGTCTACACTGTGGTACGTGTAGAGTGTCTACACTGTGGTACGTGTAGAGTGTCTACACTGTGGTACGTGTAGAGTGTCTTCACTGTGGTACGTGTAGAGTGTCTACACTGTGGTACGTGTAGAGTGTCTACACTGTGGTACGTGTAGAGTGTCTACACTGTGGTACGTGTAGAGTGTCTACACTGTGGTACGTGTAGAGTGTCTACACTGTGGTACGTGTAGAGTGTCTACACTGTGGTACGTGTAGAGTGTCTCACTGTGGTACGTGTAGAGTGTCTTCACTGTGGTACGTGTAGAGTGTCTACACTGTGGTACGTGTAGAGTGTCTACACTGTGGTACGTGTAGAGTGTCTACACTGTGGTACGTGTAGTGTCTTCACTGTGGTACGTGTAGTGTCTTCACTGTGGTACGTGTAGAGTGTCTACACTGTGGTACGTGTAGAGTGTCTTCACTGTGGTACGTGTAGTGTCTTCACTGTGGTACGTGTAGAGTGTCTACACTGTGGTACGTGTAGAGTGTCTACACTGTGGTACGTGTAGAGTGTCTACACTGTGGTACGTGTAGAGTGTCTTCACTGTGGTACGTGTAGAGTGTCTACACTGTGGTACGTGTAGAGTGTCTACACTGTGGTACGTGTAGAGTGTCTACACTGTGGTACGTGTAGAGTGTCTACACTGTGGTACGTGTAGAGTGTCTACACTGTGGTACGTGTAGAGTGTCTACACTGTGGTACGTGTAGAGTGTCTTCACTGTGGTACGTGTAGAGTGTCTACACTGTGGTACGTGTAGAGTGTCTACACTGTGGTACGTGTAGAGTGTCTACACTGTGGTACGTGTAGAGTGTCTACACTGTGGTACGTGTAGAGTGTCTACACTGTGGTACGTGTAGAGTGTCTACACTGTGGTACGTGTAGAGTGTCTTCACTGTGGTACGTGTAGAGTGTCTACACTGTGGTACGTGTAGAGTGTCTACACTGTGGTACGTGTAGAGTGTCTACACTGTGGTACGTGTAGAGTGTCTACACTGTGGTACGTGTAGAGTGTCTACACTGTGGTACGTGTAGAGTGTCTACACTGTGGTACGTGTAGAGTGTCTACACTGTGGTACGTGTAGAGTGTCTTCACTGTGGTACGTGTAGAGTGTCTACACTGTGGTACGTGTAGAGTGTCTACACTGTGGTACGTGTAGAGTGTCTACACTGTGGTACGTGTAGTGTCTTCACTGTGGTACGTGTAGTGTCTTCACTGTGGTACGTGTAGAGTGTCTACACTGTGGTACGTGTAGAGTGTCTACACTGTGGTACGTGTAGAGTGTCTACACTGTGGTACGTGTAGAGTGTCTACACTGTGGTACGTGTAGAGTGTCTTCACTGTGGTACGTGTAGAGTGTCTACACTGTGGTACGTGTAGAGTGTCTACACTGTGGTACGTGTAGAGTGTCTACACTGTGGTACGTGTAGAGTGTCTACACTGTGGTACGTGTAGAGTGTCTACACTGTGGTACGTGTAGAGTGTCTACACTGTGGTACGTGTAGAGTGTCTACACTGTGGTACGTGTAGAGTGTCTACACTGTGGTACGTGTAGAGTGTCTACACTGTGGTACGTGTAGAGTGTCTACACTGTGGTACGTGTAGAGTGTCTTCACTGTGGTACGTGTAGTGTCTTCACTGTGGTACGTGTAGTGTCTTCACTGTGGTACGTGTAGTGTCTTCACTGTGGTACGTGTAGAGTGTCTACACTGTGGTACGTGTAGAGTGTCTTCACTGTGGTACGTGTAGAGTGTCTACACTGTGGTACGTGTAGAGTGTCTACACTGTGGTACGTGTAGTGTCTTCACTGTGGTACGTGTAGAGTGTCTTCACTGTGGTACGTGTAGTGTCTTCACTGTGGTACGTGTAGAGTGTCTACACTGTGGTACGTGTAGAGTGTCTACACTGTGGTACGTGTAGAGTGTCTACACTGTGGTACGTGTAGTGTCTTCACTGTGGTACGTGTAGTGTCTTCACTGTGGTACGTGTAGAGTGTCTACACTGTGGTACGTGTAGAGTGTCTTCACTGTGGTACGTGTAGTGTCTTCACTGTGGTACGTGTAGAGTGTCTACACTGTGGTACGTGTAGAGTGTCTACACTGTGGTACGTGTAGAGTGTCTACACTGTGGTACGTGTAGAGTGTCTACACTGTGGTACGTGTAGAGTGTCTACACTGTGGTACGTGTAGAGTGTCTACACTGTGGTACGTGTAGAGTGTCTACACTGTGGTACGTGTAGAGTGTCTACACTGTGGTACGTGTAGAGTGTCTACACTGTGGTACGTGTAGAGTGTCTTCACTGTGGTACGTGTAGAGTGTCTACACTGTGGTACGTGTAGAGTGTCTACACTGTGGTACGTGTAGAGTGTCTACACTGTGGTACGTGTAGAGTGTCTACACTGTGGTACGTGTAGTGTCTTCACTGTGGTACGTGTAGAGTGTCTCACTGTGGTACGTGTAGTGTCTTCACTGTGGTACGTGTAGAGTGTCTACACTGTGGTACGTGTAGAGTGTCTACACTGTGGTACGTGTAGTGTCTTCACTGTGGTACGTGTAGTGTCTACACTGTGGTACGTGTAGTGTCTACACTGTGGTACGTGTAGTGTCTACACTGTGGTACGTGTAGTGTCTACACTGTGGTACGTGTAGAGTGTCTTCACTGTGGTACGTGTAGTGTCTTCACTGTGGTACGTGTAGTGTCTTCACTGTGGTACGTGTAGTGTCTACACTGTGGTACGTGTAGTGTCTTCACTGTGGTACGTGTAGTGTCTTCACTGTGGTACGTGTAGAGTGTCTACACTGTGGTACGTGTAGTGTCTTCACTGTGGTACGTGTAGTGTCTTCACTGTGGTACGTGTAGAGTGTCTTCACTGTGGTACGTGTAGTGTCTTCACTGTGGTACGTGTAGTGTCTTCACTGTGGTACGTGTAGTGTCTTCACTGTGGTACGTGTAGAGTGTCTTCACTGTGGTACGTGTAGAGTGTCTTCACTGTGGTACGTGTAGAGTGTCTTCACTGTGGTACGTGTAGAGTGTCTTCACTGTGGTACGTGTAGAGTGTCTACACTGTGGTACGTGTAGAGTGTCTACACTGTGGTACGTGTAGAGTGTCTTCACTGTGGTACGTGTAGAGTGTCTTCACTGTGGTACGTGTAGAGTGTCTACACTGTGGTACGTGTAGAGTGTCTTCACTGTGGTACGTGTAGTGTCTTCACTGTGGTACGTGTAGAGTGTCTTCACTGTGGTACGTGTAGAGTGTCTTCACTGTGGTACGTGTAGAGTGTCTTCACTGTGGTACGTGTAGAGTGTCTACACTGTGGTACGTGTAGAGTGTCTTCACTGTGGTACGTGTAGAGTGTCTACACTGTGGTACGTGTAGAGTGTCTTCACTGTGGTACGTGTAGAGTGTCTTCACTGTGGTACGTGTAGAGTGTCTACACTGTGGTACGTGTAGTGTCTTCACTGTGGTACGTGTAGTGTCTTCACTGTGGTACGTGTAGAGTGTCTACACTGTGGTACGTGTAGTGTCTTCACTGTGGTACGTGTAGTGTCTTCACTGTGGTACGTGTAGAGTGTCTACACTGTGGTACGTGTAGTGTCTTCACTGTGGTACGTGTAGTGTCTTCACTGTGGTACGTGTAGAGTGTCTACACTGTGGTACGTGTAGTGTCTTCACTGTGGTACGTGTAGAGTGTCTACACTGTGGTACGTGTAGAGTGTCTACACTGTGGTACGTGTAGTGTCTTCACTGTGGTACGTGTAGTGTCTTCACTGTGGTACGTGTAGTGTCTTCACTGTGGTACGTGTAGAGTGTCTACACTGTGGTACGTGTAGAGTGTCTTCACTGTGGTACGTGTAGAGTGTCTACACTGTGGTACGTGTAGAGTGTCTACACTGTGGTACGTGTAGTGTCTTCACTGTGGTACGTGTAGAGTGTCTTCACTGTGGTACGTGTAGTGTCTTCACTGTGGTACGTGTAGAGTGTCTACACTGTGGTACGTGTAGAGTGTCTACACTGTGGTAAGTGTAGAGTGTCTACACTGTGGTACGTGTAGTGTCTTCACTGTGGTACGTGTAGTGTCTTCACTGTGGTACGTGTAGAGTGTCTACACTGTGGTACGTGTAGAGTGTCTTCACTGTGGTACGTGTAGTGTCTTCACTGTGGTACGTGTAGAGTGTCTACACTGTGGTACGTGTAGAGTGTCTACACTGTGGTACGTGTAGAGTGTCTACACTGTGGTACGTGTAGAGTGTCTACACTGTGGTACGTGTAGAGTGTCTACACTGTGGTACGTGTAGAGTGTCTACACTGTGGTACGTGTAGAGTGTCTACACTGTGGTACGTGTAGAGTGTCTACACTGTGGTACGTGTAGAGTGTCTACACTGTGGTACGTGTAGAGTGTCTTCACTGTGGTACGTGTAGAGTGTCTACACTGTGGTACGTGTAGAGTGTCTACACTGTGGTACGTGTAGAGTGTCTACACTGTGGTACGTGTAGAGTGTCTACACTGTGGTACGTGTAGTGTCTTCACTGTGGTACGTGTAGAGTGTCTACACTGTGGTACGTGTAGAGTGTCTTCACTGTGGTACGTGTAGAGTGTCTACACTGTGGTACGTGTAGAGTGTCTACACTGTGGTACGTGTAGTGTCTTCACTGTGGTACGTGTAGTGTCTACACTGTGGTACGTGTAGAGTGTCTACACTGTGGTACGTGTAGTGTCTACACTGTGGTACGTGTAGTGTCTACACTGTGGTACGTGTAGAGTGTCTACACTGTGGTACGTGTAGAGTGTCTTCACTGTGGTACGTGTAGTGTCTTCACTGTGGTACGTGTAGTGTCTACACTGTGGTACGTGTAGAGTGTCTACACTGTGGTACGTGTAGAGTGTCTTCACTGTGGTACGTGTAGAGTGTCTTCACTGTGGTACGTGTAGAGTGTCTACACTGTGGTACGTGTAGAGTGTCTACACTGTGGTACGTGTAGAGTGTCTACACTGTGGTACGTGTAGAGTGTCTACACTGTGGTACGTGTAGAGTGTCTACACTGTGGTACGTGTAGAGTGTCTACACTGTGGTACGTGTAGAGTGTCTTCACTGTGGTACGTGTAGAGTGTCTTCACTGTGGTACGTGTAGAGTGTCTACACTGTGGTACGTGTAGAGTGTCTTCACTGTGGTACGTGTAGAGTGTCTTCACTGTGGTACGTGTAGAGTGTCTTCACTGTGGTACGTGTAGAGTGTCTACACTGTGGTACGTGTAGAGTGTCTTCACTGTGGTACGTGTAGAGTGTCTTCACTGTGGTACGTGTAGAGTGTCTACACTGTGGTACGTGTAGAGTGTCTTCACTGTGGTACGTGTAGAGTGTCTACACTGTGGTACGTGTAGAGTGTCTACACTGTGGTACGTGTAGAGTGTCTACACTGTGGTACGTGTAGAGTGTCTACACTGTGGTACGTGTAGAGTGTCTACACTGTGGTACGTGTAGAGTGTCTACACTGTGGTACGTGTAGAGTGTCTACACTGTGGTACGTGTAGTGTCTTCACTGTGGTACGTGTAGAGTGTCTACACTGTGGTACGTGTAGAGTGTCTACACTGTGGTACGTGTAGAGTGTCTTCACTGTGGTACGTGTAGAGTGTCTACACTGTGGTACGTGTAGAGTGTCTTCACTGTGGTACGTGTAGTGTCTTCACTGTGGTACGTGTAGTGTCTTCACTGTGGTACGTGTAGAGTGTCTACACTGTGGTACGTGTAGAGTGTCTTCACTGTGGTACGTGTAGTGTCTTCACTGTGGTACGTGTAGAGTGTCTACACTGTGGTACGTGTAGAGTGTCTTCACTGTGGTACGTGTAGAGTGTCTACACTGTGGTACGTGTAGAGTGTCTACACTGTGGTACGTGTAGAGTGTCTACACTGTGGTACGTGTAGAGTGTCTACACTGTGGTACGTGTAGAGTGTCTACACTGTGGTACGTGTAGAGTGTCTTCACTGTGGTACGTGTAGAGTGTCTACACTGTGGTACGTGTAGAGTGTCTTCACTGTGGTACGTGTAGAGTGTCTACACTGTGGTACGTGTAGAGTGTCTACACTGTGGTACGTGTAGTGTCTTCACTGTGGTACGTGTAGTGTCTTCACTGTGGTACGTGTAGTGTCTACACTGTGGTACGTGTAGAGTGTCTACACTGTGGTACGTGTAGTGTCTACACTGTGGTACGTGTAGAGTGTCTACACTGTGGTACGTGTAGAGTGTCTACACTGTGGTACGTGTAGAGTGTCTACACTGTGGTACGTGTAGAGTGTCTACACTGTGGTACGTGTAGAGTGTCTACACTGTGGTACGTGTAGAGTGTCTACACTGTGGTACGTGTAGAGTGTCTACACTGTGGTACGTGTAGAGTGTCTACACTGTGGTACGTGTAGAGTGTCTACACTGTGGTACGTGTAGAGTGTCTACACTGTGGTACGTGTAGAGTGTCTACACTGTGGTACGTGTAGAGTGTCTACACTGTGGTACGTGTAGAGTGTCTACACTGTGGTACGTGTAGAGTGTCTACACTGTGGTACGTGTAGAGTGTCTTCACTGTGGTACGTGTAGAGTGTCTACACTGTGGTACGTGTAGAGTGTCTACACTGTGGTACGTGTAGAGTGTCTACACTGTGGTACGTGTAGAGTGTCTACACTGTGGTACGTGTAGAGTGTCTTCACTGTGGTACGTGTAGAGTGTCTACACTGTGGTACGTGTAGAGTGTCTACACTGTGGTACGTGTAGAGTGTCTACACTGTGGTACGTGTAGAGTGTCTTCACTGTGGTACGTGTAGAGTGTCTACACTGTGGTACGTGTAGAGTGTCTACACTGTGGTACGTGTAGAGTGTCTACACTGTGGTACGTGTAGAGTGTCTACACTGTGGTACGTGTAGAGTGTCTACACTGTGGTACGTGTAGAGTGTCTACACTGTGGTACGTGTAGAGTGTCTACACTGTGGTACGTGTAGAGTGTCTTCACTGTGGTACGTGTAGAGTGTCTACACTGTGGTACGTGTAGAGTGTCTACACTGTGGTACGTGTAGAGTGTCTACACTGTGGTACGTGTAGAGTGTCTACACTGTGGTACGTGTAGTGTCTTCACTGTGGTACGTGTAGAGTGTCTACACTGTGGTACGTGTAGAGTGTCTACACTGTGGTACGTGTAGAGTGTCTACACTGTGGTACGTGTAGTGTCTTCACTGTGGTACGTGTAGAGTGTCTACACTGTGGTACGTGTAGAGTGTCTACACTGTGGTACGTGTAGAGTGTCTACACTGTGGTACGTGTAGAGTGTCTACACTGTGGTACGTGTAGAGTGTCTACACTGTGGTACGTGTAGAGTGTCTACACTGTGGTACGTGTAGAGTGTCTACACTGTGGTACGTGTAGAGTGTCTACACTGTGGTACGTGTAGAGTGTCTACACTGTGGTACGTGTAGAGTGTCTACACTGTGGTACGTGTAGAGTGTCTACACTGTGGTACGTGTAGAGTGTCTACACTGTGGTACGTGTAGAGTGTCTACACTGTGGTACGTGTAGAGTGTCTACACTGTGGTACGTGTAGAGTGTCTACACTGTGGTACGTGTAGAGTGTCTACACTGTGGTACGTGTAGAGTGTCTACACTGTGGTACGTGTAGAGTGTCTACACTGTGGTACGTGTAGAGTGTCTACACTGTGGTACGTGTAGAGTGTCTACACTGTGGTACGTGTAGAGTGTCTACACTGTGGTACGTGTAGAGTGTCTACACTGTGGTACGTGTAGAGTGTCTACACTGTGGTACGTGTAGAGTGTCTACACTGTGGTACGTGTAGAGTGTCTACACTGTGGTACGTGTAGAGTGTCTACACTGTGGTACGTGTAGAGTGTCTACACTGTGGTACGTGTAGAGTGTCTACACTGTGGTACGTGTAGAGTGTCTACACTGTGGTACGTGTAGAGTGTCTACACTGTGGTACGTGTAGAGTGTCTACACTGTGGTACGTGTAGAGTGTCTACACTGTGGTACGTGTAGAGTGTCTACACTGTGGTACGTGTAGAGTGTCTACACTGTGGTACGTGTAGAGTGTCTACACTGTGGTACGTGTAGAGTGTCTACACTGTGGTACGTGTAGAGTGTCTACACTGTGGTACGTGTAGAGTGTCTACACTGTGGTACGTGTAGAGTGTCTACACTGTGGTACGTGTAGAGTGTCTTCACTGTGGTACGTGTAGTGTCTTCACTGTGGTACGTGTAGTGTCTACACTGTGGTACGTGTAGAGTGTCTACACTGTGGTACGTGTAGAGTGTCTTCACTGTGGTACGTGTAGTGTCTTCACTGTGGTACGTGTAGAGTGTCTACACTGTGGTACGTGTAGAGTGTCTACACTGTGGTACGTGTAGAGTGTCTACACTGTGGTACGTGTAGAGTGTCTACACTGTGGTACGTGTAGAGTGTCTACACTGTGGTACGTGTAGAGTGTCTACACTGTGGTACGTGTAGAGTGTCTACACTGTGGTACGTGTAGAGTGTCTACACTGTGGTACGTGTAGAGTGTCTACACTGTGGTACGTGTAGAGTGTCTACACTGTGGTACGTGTAGAGTGTCTACACTGTGGTACGTGTAGAGTGTCTACACTGTGGTACGTGTAGAGTGTCTACACTGTGGTACGTGTAGAGTGTCTACACTGTGGTACGTGTAGAGTGTCTACACTGTGGTACGTGTAGAGTGTCTACACTGTGGTACGTGTAGAGTGTCTACACTGTGGTACGTGTAGAGTGTCTACACTGTGGTACGTGTAGAGTGTCTACACTGTGGTACGTGTAGAGTGTCTACACTGTGGTACGTGTAGAGTGTCTACACTGTGGTACGTGTAGAGTGTCTACACTGTGGTACGTGTAGAGTGTCTACACTGTGGTACGTGTAGAGTGTCTACACTGTGGTACGTGTAGAGTGTCTACACTGTGGTACGTGTAGAGTGTCTACACTGTGGTACGTGTAGAGTGTCTACACTGTGGTACGTGTAGAGTGTCTACACTGTGGTACGTGTAGAGTGTCTACACTGTGGTACGTGTAGAGTGTCTACACTGTGGTACGTGTAGAGTGTCTACACTGTGGTACGTGTAGAGTGTCTACACTGTGGTACGTGTAGAGTGTCTACACTGTGGTACGTGTAGAGTGTCTACACTGTGGTACGTGTAGAGTGTCTACACTGTGGTACGTGTAGAGTGTCTACACTGTGGTACGTGTAGAGTGTCTACACTGTGGTACGTGTAGAGTGTCTACACTGTGGTACGTGTAGAGTGTCTACACTGTGGTACGTGTAGAGTGTCTACACTGTGGTACGTGTAGAGTGTCTACACTGTGGTACGTGTAGAGTGTCTACACTGTGGTACGTGTAGAGTGTCTACACTGTGGTACGTGTAGAGTGTCTACACTGTGGTACGTGTAGAGTGTCTACACTGTGGTACGTGTAGAGTGTCTACACTGTGGTACGTGTAGTGTCTACACTGTGGTACGTGTAGAGTGTCTTCACTGTGGTACGTGTAGAGTGTCTACACTGTGGTACGTGTAGTGTCTTCACTGTGGTACGTGTAGTGTCTACACTGTGGTACGTGTAGAGTGTCTACACTGTGGTACGTGTAGTGTCTTCACTGTGGTACGTGTAGAGTGTCTACACTGTGGTACGTGTAGAGTGTCTACACTGTGGTACGTGTAGTGTCTACACTGTGGTACGTGTAGAGTGTCTACACTGTGGTACGTGTAGTGTCTTCACTGTGGTACGTGTAGAGTGTCTACACTGTGGTACGTGTAGAGTGTCTACACTGTGGTACGTGTAGTGTCTACACTGTGGTACGTGTAGAGTGTCTACACTGTGGTACGTGTAGTGTCTACACTGTGGTACGTGTAGAGTGTCTACACTGTGGTACGTGTAGAGTGTCTACACTGTGGTACGTGTAGAGTGTCTACACTGTGGTACGTGTAGAGTGTCTACACTGTGGTACGTGTAGAGTGTCTACACTGTGGTACGTGTAGAGTGTCTACACTGTGGTACGTGTAGAGTGTCTACACTGTGGTACGTGTAGAGTGTCTACACTGTGGTACGTGTAGAGTGTCTACACTGTGGTACGTGTAGAGTGTCTACACTGTGGTACGTGTAGAGTGTCTACACTGTGGTACGTGTAGAGTGTCTACACTGTGGTACGTGTAGAGTGTCTACACTGTGGTACGTGTAGAGTGTCTACACTGTGGTACGTGTAGAGTGTCTACACTGTGGTACGTGTAGAGTGTCTACACTGTGGTACGTGTAGAGTGTCTACACTGTGGTACGTGTAGAGTGTCTACACTGTGGTACGTGTAGAGTGTCTACACTGTGGTACGTGTAGAGTGTCTACACTGTGGTACGTGTAGAGTGTCTACACTGTGGTACGTGTAGAGTGTCTACACTGTGGTACGTGTAGAGTGTCTACACTGTGGTACGTGTAGAGTGTCTACACTGTGGTACGTGTAGAGTGTCTACACTGTGGTACGTGTAGAGTGTCTACACTGTGGTACGTGTAGAGTGTCTACACTGTGGTACGTGTAGAGTGTCTACACTGTGGTACGTGTAGAGTGTCTACACTGTGGTACGTGTAGAGTGTCTACACTGTGGTACGTGTAGAGTGTCTACACTGTGGTACGTGTAGAGTGTCTACACTGTGGTACGTGTAGAGTGTCTACACTGTGGTACGTGTAGAGTGTCTACACTGTGGTACGTGTAGAGTGTCTACACTGTGGTACGTGTAGAGTGTCTACACTGTGGTACGTGTAGAGTGTCTACACTGTGGTACGTGTAGAGTGTCTACACTGTGGTACGTGTAGAGTGTCTACACTGTGGTACGTGTAGAGTGTCTACACTGTGGTACGTGTAGAGTGTCTACACTGTGGTACGTGTAGAGTGTCTACACTGTGGTACGTGTAGAGTGTCTACACTGTGGTACGTGTAGAGTGTCTACACTGTGGTACGTGTAGAGTGTCTACACTGTGGTACGTGTAGAGTGTCTACACTGTGGTACGTGTAGAGTGTCTTCACTGTGGTACGTGTAGAGTGTCTACACTGTGGTACGTGTAGAGTGTCTACACTGTGGTACGTGTAGAGTGTCTACACTGTGGTACGTGTAGTGTCTTCACTGTGGTACGTGTAGTGTCTTCACTGTGGTACGTGTAGAGTGTCTACACTGTGGTACGTGTAGAGTGTCTTCACTGTGGTACGTGTAGAGTGTCTACACTGTGGTACGTGTAGTGTCTTCACTGTGGTACGTGTAGAGTGTCTACACTGTGGTACGTGTAGAGTGTCTTCACTGTGGTACGTGTAGAGTGTCTACACTGTGGTACGTGTAGTGTCTCACTGTGGTACGTGTAGTGTCTACACTGTGGTACGTGTAGTGTCTTCACTGTGGTACGTGTAGAGTGTCTACACTGTGGTACGTGTAGAGTGTCTTCACTGTGGTACGTGTAGAGTGTCTACACTGTGGTACGTGTAGTGTCTTCACTGTGGTACGTGTAGAGTCTTCACTGTGGTACGTGTAGAGTGTCTACACTGTGGTACGTGTAGTGTCTTCACTGTGGTACGTGTAGTGTCTTCACTGTGGTACGTGTAGAGTGTCTACACTGTGGTACGTGTAGTGTCTACACTGTGGTACGTGTAGTGTCTTCACTGTGGTACGTGTAGTGTCTTCACTGTGGTACGTGTAGAGTGTCTACACTGTGGTACGTGTAGTGTCTTCACTGTGGTACGTGTAGTGTCTTCACTGTGGTACGTGTAGAGTGTCTACACTGTGGTACGTGTAGTGTCTTCACTGTGGTACGTGTAGAGTGTCTACACTGTGGTACGTGTAGAGTGTCTACACTGTGGTACGTGTAGAGTGTCTTCACTGTGGTACGTGTAGAGTGTCTACACTGTGGTACGTGTAGTGTCTTCACTGTGGTACGTGTAGAGTGTCTACACTGTGGTACGTGTAGAGTGTCTACACTGTGGTACGTGTAGTGTCTTCACTGTGGTACGTGTAGTGTCTACACTGTGGTACGTGTAGAGTGTCTACACTGTGGTACGTGTAGAGTGTCTACACTGTGGTACGTGTAGAGTGTCTACACTGTGGTACGTGTAGAGTGTCTACACTGTGGTACGTGTAGAGTGTCTACACTGTGGTACGTGTAGAGTGTCTACACTGTGGTACGTGTAGAGTGTCTACACTGTGGTACGTGTAGAGTGTCTACACTGTGGTACGTGTAGAGTGTCTACACTGTGGTACGTGTAGAGTGTCTACACTGTGGTACGTGTAGAGTGTCTACACTGTGGTACGTGTAGAGTGTCTACACTGTGGTACGTGTAGAGTGTCTACACTGTGGTACGTGTAGAGTGTCTACACTGTGGTACGTGTAGAGTGTCTACACTGTGGTACGTGTAGAGTGTCTACACTGTGGTACGTGTAGAGTGTCTACACTGTGGTACGTGTAGAGTGTCTACACTGTGGTACGTGTAGAGTGTCTACACTGTGGTACGTGTAGAGTGTCTACACTGTGGTACGTGTAGAGTGTCTACACTGTGGTACGTGTAGAGTGTCTACACTGTGGTACGTGTAGAGTGTCTACACTGTGGTACGTGTAGAGTGTCTACACTGTGGTACGTGTAGAGTGTCTACACTGTGGTACGTGTAGAGTGTCTACACTGTGGTACGTGTAGAGTGTCTACACTGTGGTACGTGTAGAGTGTCTACACTGTGGTACGTGTAGAGTGTCTACACTGTGGTACGTGTAGAGTGTCTACACTGTGGTACGTGTAGAGTGTCTACACTGTGGTACGTGTAGTGTCTACACTGTGGTACGTGTAGAGTGTCTACACTGTGGTACGTGTAGAGTGTCTACACTGTGGTACGTGTAGAGTGTCTACACTGTGGTACGTGTAGAGTGTCTACACTGTGGTACGTGTAGAGTGTCTACACTGTGGTACGTGTAGAGTGTCTACACTGTGGTACGTGTAGAGTGTCTACACTGTGGTACGTGTAGAGTGTCTACACTGTGGTACGTGTAGAGTGTCTACACTGTGGTACGTGTAGAGTGTCTTCACTGTGGTACGTGTAGAGTGTCTACACTGTGGTACGTGTAGAGTGTCTACACTGTGGTACGTGTAGAGTGTCTACACTGTGGTACGTGTAGAGTGTCTACACTGTGGTACGTGTAGAGTGTCTACACTGTGGTACGTGTAGAGTGTCTACACTGTGGTACGTGTAGAGTGTCTACACTGTGGTACGTGTAGTGTCTTCACTGTGGTACGTGTAGAGTGTCTACACTGTGGTACGTGTAGAGTGTCTACACTGTGGTACGTGTAGAGTGTCTTCACTGTGGTACGTGTAGTGTCTTCACTGTGGTACGTGTAGTGTCTACACTGTGGTACGTGTAGTGTCTTCACTGTGGTACGTGTAGTGTCTTCACTGTGGTACGTGTAGTGTCTACACTGTGGTACGTGTAGTGTCACTGTGGTACGTAGAGTGTCTACACTGTGGTACGTGTAGAGTGTCTACACTGTGGTACGTGTAGAGTGTCTACACTGTGGTACGTGTAGAGTGTCTACACTGTGGTACGTGTAGTGTCTTCACTGTGGTACGTGTAGAGTGTCTACACTGTGGTACGTGTAGAGTGTCTACACTGTGGTACGTGTAGAGTGTCTTCACTGTGGTACGTGTAGAGTGTCTACACTGTGGTACGTGTAGAGTGTCTACACTGTGGTACGTGTAGAGTGTCTACACTGTGGTACGTGTAGAGTGTCTACACTGTGGTACGTGTAGAGTGTCTACACTGTGGTACGTGTAGAGTGTCTACACTGTGGTACGTGTAGAGTGTCTTCACTGTGGTACGTGTAGAGTGTCTACACTGTGGTACGTGTAGAGTGTCTACACTGTGGTACGTGTAGAGTGTCTACACTGTGGTACGTGTAGAGTGTCTACACTGTGGTACGTGTAGAGTGTCTACACTGTGGTACGTGTAGAGTGTCTACACTGTGGTACGTGTAGAGTGTCTACACTGTGGTACGTGTAGAGTGTCTACACTGTGGTACGTGTAGAGTGTCTACACTGTGGTACGTGTAGAGTGTCTACACTGTGGTACGTGTAGAGTGTCTACACTGTGGTACGTGTAGAGTGTCTACACTGTGGTACGTGTAGTGTCTACACTGTGGTACGTGTAGAGTGTCTACACTGTGGTACGTGTAGAGTGTCTACACTGTGGTACGTGTAGAGTGTCTACACTGTGGTACGTGTAGAGTGTCTCACTGTGGTACGTGTAGTGTCTACACTGTGGTACGTGTAGAGTGTCTACACTGTGGTACGTGTAGAGTGTCTTCACTGTGGTACGTGTAGAGTGTCTACACTGTGGTACGTGTAGAGTGTCTACACTGTGGTACGTGTAGAGTGTCTACACTGTGGTACGTGTAGAGTGTCTTCACTGTGGTACGTGTAGAGTGTCTACACTGTGGTACGTGTAGTGTCTACACTGTGGTACGTGTAGTGTCTTCACTGTGGTACGTGTAGAGTGTCTACACTGTGGTACGTGTAGTGTCTTCACTGTGGTACGTGTAGTGTCTTCACTGTGGTACGTGTAGAGTGTCTACACTGTGGTACGTGTAGTGTCTTCACTGTGGTACGTGTAGTGTCTTCACTGTGGTACGTGTAGAGTGTCTACACTGTGGTACGTGTAGTGTCTTCACTGTGGTACGTGTAGTGTCTTCACTGTGGTACGTGTAGTGTCTACACTGTGGTACGTGTAGAGTGTCTTCACTGTGGTACGTGTAGTGTCTTCACTGTGGTACGTGTAGAGTGTCTACACTGTGGTACGTGTAGTGTCTTCACTGTGGTACGTGTAGAGTGTCTACACTGTGGTACGTGTAGTGTCTTCACTGTGGTACGTGTAGAGTGTCTACACTGTGGTACGTGTAGAGTGTCTACACTGTGGTACGTGTAGTGTCTTCACTGTGGTACGTGTAGTGTCTTCACTGTGGTACGTGTAGAGTGTCTACACTGTGGTACGTGTAGAGTGTCTACACTGTGGTACGTGTAGTAGTGTCTACACTGTGGTACGTGTAGAGTGTCTACACTGTGGTACGTGTAGAGTGTCTACACTGTGGTACGTGTAGAGTGTCTACACTGTGGTACGTGTAGAGTGTCTACACTGTGGTACGTGTAGAGTGTTCACTGTGGTACGTGTAGAGTGTCTACACTGTGGTACGTGTAGAGTGTCTACACTGTGGTACGTGTAGAGTGTCTACACTGTGGTACGTGTAGAGTGTCTTCACTGTGGTACGTGTAGAGTGTCTACACTGTGGTACGTGTAGAGTGTCTACACTGTGGTACGTGTAGAGTGTCTACACTGTGGTACGTGTAGAGTGTCTTCACTGTGGTACGTGTAGAGTGTCTACACTGTGGTACGTGTAGAGTGTCTACACTGTGGTACGTGTAGAGTGTCTACACTGTGGTACGTGTAGAGTGTCTACACTGTGGTACGTGTAGTGTCTTCACTGTGGTACGTGTAGTGTCTACACTGTGGTACGTGTAGAGTGTCTACACTGTGGTACGTGTAGAGTGTCTACACTGTGGTACGTGTAGTGTCTTCACTGTGGTACGTGTAGAGTGTCTACACTGTGGTACGTGTAGAGTGTCTACACTGTGGTACGTGTAGTGTCTTCACTGTGGTACGTGTAGTGTCTTCACTGTGGTACGTGTAGTGTCTACACTGTGGTACGTGTAGAGTGTCTACACTGTGGTACGTGTAGAGTGTCTACACTGTGGTACGTGTAGAGTGTCTACACTGTGGTACGTGTAGAGTGTCTACACTGTGGTACGTGTAGAGTGTCTACACTGTGGTACGTGTAGAGTGTCTACACTGTGGTACGTGTAGAGTGTCTACACTGTGGTACGTGTAGAGTGTCTACACTGTGGTACGTGTAGAGTGTCTACACTGTGGTACGTGTAGAGTGTCTACACTGTGGTACGTGTAGAGTGTCTACACTGTGGTACGTGTAGAGTGTCTACACTGTGGTACGTGTAGAGTGTCTACACTGTGGTACGTGTAGAGTGTCTACACTGTGGTACGTGTAGAGTGTCTACACTGTGGTACGTGTAGAGTGTCTACACTGTGGTACGTGTAGAGTGTCTACACTGTGGTACGTGTAGAGTGTCTACACTGTGGTACGTGTAGAGTGTCTACACTGTGGTACGTGTAGAGTGTCTTCACTGTGGTACGTGTAGAGTGTCTACACTGTGGTACGTGTAGAGTGTCTACACTGTGGTACGTGTAGAGTGTCTACACTGTGGTACGTGTAGAGTGTCTTCACTGTGGTACGTGTAGAGTGTCTACACTGTGGTACGTGTAGAGTGTCTACACTGTGGTACGTGTAGAGTGTCTACACTGTGGTACGTGTAGAGTGTCTACACTGTGGTACGTGTAGAGTGTCTACACTGTGGTACGTGTAGAGTGTCTACACTGTGGTACGTGTAGAGTGTCTACACTGTGGTACGTGTAGAGTGTCTACACTGTGGTACGTGTAGAGTGTCTACACTGTGGTACGTGTAGAGTGTCTACACTGTGGTACGTGTAGAGTGTCTACACTGTGGTACGTGTAGAGTGTCTACACTGTGGTACGTGTAGAGTGTCTACACTGTGGTACGTGTAGAGTGTCTTCACTGTGGTACGTGTAGAGTGTCTACACTGTGGTACGTGTAGAGTGTCTACACTGTGGTACGTGTAGAGTGTCTACACTGTGGTACGTGTAGAGTGTCTACACTGTGGTACGTGTAGAGTGTCTACACTGTGGTACGTGTAGAGTGTCTACACTGTGGTACGTGTAGAGTGTCTACACTGTGGTACGTGTAGAGTGTCTACACTGTGGTACGTGTAGAGTGTCTACACTGTGGTACGTGTAGAGTGTCTACACTGTGGTACGTGTAGAGTGTCTACACTGTGGTACGTGTAGAGTGTCTTCACTGTGGTACGTGTAGAGTGTCTTCACTGTGGTACGTGTAGAGTGTCTACACTGTGGTACGTGTAGAGTGTCTACACTGTGGTACGTGTAGAGTGTCTACACTGTGGTACGTGTAGAGTGTCTACACTGTGGTACGTGTAGAGTGTCTACACTGTGGTACGTGTAGAGTGTCTACACTGTGGTACGTGTAGTGTCTTCACTGTGGTACGTGTAGAGTGTCTACACTGTGGTACGTGTAGAGTGTCTACACTGTGGTACGTGTAGAGTGTCTTCACTGTGGTACGTGTAGAGTGTCTACACTGTGGTACGTGTAGAGTGTCTACACTGTGGTACGTGTAGAGTGTCTACACTGTGGTACGTGTAGAGTGTCTACACTGTGGTACGTGTAGTGTCTTCACTGTGGTACGTGTAGAGTGTCTTCACTGTGGTACGTGTAGAGTGTCTACACTGTGGTACGTGTAGAGTGTCTACACTGTGGTACGTGTAGAGTGTCTTCACTGTGGTACGTGTAGAGTGTCTACACTGTGGTACGTGTAGAGTGTCTACACTGTGGTACGTGTAGAGTGTCTACACTGTGGTACGTGTAGAGTGTCTACACTGTGGTACGTGTAGAGTGTCTACACTGTGGTACGTGTAGAGTGTCTACACTGTGGTACGTGTAGTGTCTTCACTGTGGTACGTGTAGAGTGTCTACACTGTGGTACGTGTAGAGTGTCTTCACTGTGGTACGTGTAGAGTGTCTACACTGTGGTACGTGTAGTGTCTACACTGTGGTACGTGTAGAGTGTCTACACTGTGGTACGTGTAGAGTGTCTACACTGTGGTACGTGTAGAGTGTCTACACTGTGGTACGTGTAGAGTGTCTACACTGTGGTACGTGTAGAGTGTCTACACTGTGGTACGTGTAGTGTCTACACTGTGGTACGTGTAGTGTCTTCACTGTGGTACGTGTAGAGTGTCTACACTATGGTACGTGTAGAGTGTCTACACTATGGTACGTGTAGAGTGTCTTCACTGTGGTACGTGTAGAGTGTCTTCACTGTGGTACGTGTAGAGTGTCTACACTATGGTACGTGTAGAGTGTCTACACTGTGGTACGTGTAGAGTGTCTTCACTGTGGTACGTGTAGAGTGTCTACACTGTGGTACGTGTAGAGTGTCTACACTATGGTACGTGTAGAGTGTCTACACTGTGGTACGTGAAGTGTCTTCACTGTGGTACGTGTAGTGTCTACACTGTGGTACGTGAGAGTGTCTTCACTGTGGTACGTGAAGAGTGTCTACACTGTGGTACGTGCAGTGTCTTCACTGTTGTACGTGTAGTGTCTTCACTGTGGTACGTGTAGTGTCTACAATATGGTACGTGTAGAGTGTCTTCACTGTGGTACGTGTAGAGTGTCTACACTGTGGTACGTGTAGTGTCTTCACTGTGGTACGTGTAGTGTCTTCACTGTGGTATGTGTTAAGTGTCTACACTGTGATTCGTGAAGTGTCGACAGTGTGGTAGGTGTAGAGTGTCTTCACTGTGGTACGTGTAGAGTGTCTACACTGTGGTACTTGTAGAGTGTCTTCACTGTGGAACTTGTAGAGTGTCTACACTGTGGTACGTGTAGAGTGTCTACACTATGGTACGTGTAGAGTGTCTACACTGTGGTACGTGTAGAGTGTCTACACTATCGTACGTGTAGAGTGCCAACACTGTGGTACGTGTAGAGTGTCTACACTATGGTACGTGTAGAGTGTCTACACTGTGGTACGTGTAGAGTGTCTACACTATGGTACGTGTAGAGTGTCTTCACTGTGGTACTTGTAGTGTGTCTACACTATGGTACGTGAAGAGTGTCTACACTGTGGTTCTTGTAGAGTGTCTTCACTGTGGTACGTGTAGAGTGTCTACACTGTGGTACGTGTAGAGTGTCTACACTATGGTACGCGTAGAGTGTCTACACTGTGGTACGTGTAGAGTGTCTACACTATGGTACGTGTAGAGTGTCTTCACTGTGGTACGTGTAAAGTGTCTTCACTGTGGTACGTGTAGAGTGTCTTCACTGTGGTACGTGTAGAGTGTCTACGCTATGGTACGTGTAGAGTGTCTAAACTGTGGTACGTGTAGAGTGTCTACACTGTGGTACGTGTAGAGTGTCTACACTGTGGTACGTGTAGAGTGTCTACACTGTGGTACGTGTAGAATGTCTACACTGTGGTACGTGTAGTGTCTTCACTGTGGTACTTGTAGAGTGTCTACACTGTGGTACGTGTAGAGTGTCTACACTATGGTACGTGTAGAGTGTCTACACTATGGTACGTGTAGAGTGTCTTCACTGTGGTACGTGTAGAGTGTCTTCACTGTGGTACGTGTAGAGTGTCTACACTATGGTACGTGTAGAGTGTCTTCACTGTGGTACGTGTAGAGTGTCTTCACTGTGGTACGTGTAGAGTGTCTACACTATGGTACGTGTAGAGTGTCTACACTGTGGTACGTGCAGTGTCTTCACTGTGGTACGTGTAGTGTCTTCACTGTGGTACGTGTAGAGTGTCTACACTGTGGTACGTGCAGTGTCTTCACTGTGGTACGTGTAGTGTCTACACTGTGGTACGTGTAGTGTCTTCACTGTAGTACGTGTAGTGTCTACACTGTGGTACGTGTAGAGTGTTTTCACTGTGGTACGTGTAGAGTGTCTTCACTGTGGTACGTGTAGAGTGTCTACACTGTGGTACGTGTAGTGTCTTCACTGTGGTACGTGTAGTGTCTTCACTGTGGTACGTGTAGTGTCTTCACTGTGGTACGTGTAGTGTCTACACTGTGGTACGTGTAGAGTGTCTTCACTGTGGTACGTGTAGAGTGTCTACACTGTGGTACGTGTAGTGTCTTCACTGTGGTACGTGTAGTGTCTTCACTGTGGTACGTGTAGAGTGTCTACACTGTGGTACGTGTAGTGTCTTCACTGTGGTACGTGTAGTGTCTTCACTGTGGTACGTGTAGAGTGTCTACACTGTGGTACGTGTAGTGTCTTCACTGTGGTACGTGTAGTGTCTTCACTGTGGTACGTGTAGAGTGTCTACACTGTGGTACGTGTAGTGTCTTCACTGTGGTACGTGTAGTGTCTTCACTGTGGTACGTGCAGAGTGTCTACACTGTGGTACGTGTAGTGTCTTCACTGTGGTACGTTTAGTGTCTTCACTGTGGTACGTGTAGAGTGTCTACACTGTGGTACGTGTAGTGTCTTAACTGTGGTACGTGTAGTGTCTTCACTGTGGTACGTGTAGAGTGTCTACACTGTGGTACGTGTAGTGTCTTCATTGTGGTACGTGTAGAGTGTCTACACTGTGGTACGTGTAGTGTCTTCACTGTGGTACGTGTAGAGTGTCTACACTGTACTCACCTAGTTGTACTCACCTAGTTGTGCTTGCGGGGGTTGAGCTCTGGCTCTTTGGTCCCGCCTCTCAACCGTCAATCAACAGGTGTACAGTTTCCTGAGCCTAATGGGCTCTATCATATCTACATTTGAAACTGTGTATGGAGTCAGCCTCCACCACATCGCTTCCTAATGCATTCCATTTGTCAACCACTCTGACACTAAAAAGTTCTTTCTAATATCTCTGTGGCTCATTTGGGCACTCAGCTTCCACCTGTGTCCCCTAGTGCGTGTGCCCCTTGTGTTAAACAGCCTGTCTTTATCAACCCTGTCGATTCCCCTGAGAATCTTGAATGTGGTGATCATGTCCCCCCTAACTCTTCTGTCTTCCAACGAAGTGAGGTTTAATTCCTGCAGTCGCTCCTCGTAGCTCATACCTCTCAGCTCGGGTACTAGTCTGGTGGCAAACCTTTGAACCTTTTCCAGTTTAGTCTTATGCTTGACTAGATAGGGACTCCATGCTGGAGCCGCATACTCCAGGATTGGTCTGACATATGTGGTATATAATGTTCTGAAAGATTCCTTACACAAGTTTCTAAAGGCCGTTCTTATGTTAGCCAACCTGGCATATGCTGCTGATGTTATCCTCTTGATATGAGCTTCAGGGGACAGGTCTGGCGTGATATCAACCCCCAGGTCTTTCTCTCTCTCTGACTCTTGAAGTATTTCATCTCCCAAATGATACCTTGTATCTGGTCTCCTGCTTCCTACCCCTATCTTCATTACATTACATTTGCTTGGGTTAAACTCTAACAGCCATTTGTTCGACCATTCCTGCAGCTTGTCCAGGTCTTCTTGAAGTCTCAAGCTGTCCTCCTCTGTCTTAATCCTTCTCATAATTTTGGCGTCGTCAGCAAACATTGAGAGGAATGAGTCTATACCCTCTGGGAGATCATTTACGTATATCAGAAACAGGATAGGTCCAAGTACAGAGCCCTGTGGGACTCCACTGGTGACTTCACGCCAGTCTGAGGTCTCACCCCTCACTGTAACTCTCTGCTTCCTATTGCTTAGGTACTCCCTTATCCACTGGAGCGCCCTACCTGTTACTCCTGCCTGTTTCTCCAGCTTATGCATCAACCTTTTATGGGGTACTGTGTCAAAGGCTTTCCGACAGTCCAAAAAAATGCAGTCCGCCCACCCTTCTCTTTCTTGCTTAATTCTTGTCACCTGATCGTAGAATTCTATCAAGCCTGTAAGGCAAGATTTACCCTCCCTGAACCCATGTTGATGGGTTGTCACGAAGTCTCTTCTCTCCAGATGTGTTACTAGGTTTTTTCTCACAATCTTCTCCATCACCTTGCATGGTATACAAGTTAAGGACACTGGCCTGTAGTTCAGTGCCTCTTGTCTGTCACCCTTTTGTATATTGGTACTACATTAGCAGTCTTCCATATTTCTGGTAGGTCCCCCGTTTCCAGTGACTTACTATACACTATGGAGAGTGGTAAGCAAAGTGCTCCTGCACACTCTTTCAATACCCATGGCGAGATTCCATCCGGCCCAACAGCTTTTCTCACATCCAGCTCCAATAGGTGCTTTTTGACCTCATCTCTTGTAATTTCGAACCTATCCAAGGTCACCTGGTTTGCTGCCACCTCTCCCAGCGCCGTGATATCTCCCTGTTCTATTGTAAAGACCTCCTGGAACCTTTTGTTGAGTTCTTCACACACCTCTTTGTCATTCTCTGTGTACCTGTCCTCCCACCCTAAGTTTAATCACCTGTTCCTTCACTGTTGTCTTCCTCCTGATGTGACTGTGTAGTAGCTTTGGTTCAGTCTTGGCTTTGTTAGCTATATCATTTTCATACCTTTTCTCAGCTGCTCTTCTCACACTGACATACTCGTTCCTGGTTCTCTGGTATCTCTCTCTACTTTCTGGTGTTCTGTTATTACGGAAGTTCCTCCATGCCCTTTTGTTCAGCTCTTTGCTTTCATACATTCCCTATTAAACCACGGATTCTTCCTTTGCTTCTCTGTTTTTTCCTGTTGGGCTGGGACAAACCTGCTTACAGCCTCCTGACATTTTTGGGTGACATAGTCCATCATGTCTTGTACGGACTTGGTTCCGAGTTCTGTGTCCCAATGTATATCCCATAGGAATTTATTCATCTCCTCATAGTTTCCCTTTCTGTACGCCAGCCCTTTGGTTCCCAGTTCTTTTTTGGGGGTGATAATTCCTAGCTCAACCAGGTACTCAAAGCTCAATACACTATGATCACTCATTCCCAGGGGGCTTCCAACTTAACTTCTCCCTATATATCCGACTCATTTAGGGTAAATATCAAATCCAGCAAGGCTGGTTCA
>WNGS01000239.1:0-41495 GCA_020271785.1 Procambarus virginalis | reverse complement strand
CATGTTGGAGACGACTCTTCTTTTCTAGAATATCCTCCTTTGTGGTTCCGTTTGCAAACACCACCTTATAAGTCGGTTCTGTCCTGTTGTACCAGCCCAACCTGAAAACCTTTTTCAAACTGTGGTACGTGTAGAGTGTCTACACTGTGGTACGTGTAGTGTCTTCACTGTGGTACGTGTAGTGTCTTCACTATGGTACGTGTAGAGTGTCTACACTAAGGTACGTGTAGTGTCTTCACTGTGGTACGTGTAGTGTCTTCACTGTGGTACGTGTAGAGTGTCTACACTGTGGTACGTGTAGTGTCTTCACTGTGGTACGTGTAGTGTCTTCACTGTGGTACGTGTAGAGTGTCTACACTGTGGTACGTGTAGTGTCTTCACTGTGGTACGTGTAGTGTCTTCACTGTGGTACGTGAAGAGTGTCTACACTGTGGTACGTGTAGTGTCTTCACTGTGGTACGTGTAGTGTCTTCACTGTGGTACGTGTAGAGTGTCTACACTGTGGTACGTGTAGTGTCTTCACTGTGGTACGTGTAGAGTGTCTACACTGTGGTACGTGTAGTGTCTTCACTGTGGTACGTGTAGAGTGTCTACACTGTGGTACGTGTAGAGTGTCTACACTGTGGTACGTGTAGTGTCTTCACTGTGGTACGTGTAGTGTCTACACTGTGGTACGTGTAGAGTGTCTACACTGTGGTACGTGTAGAGTGTCTACACTGTGGTACGTGTAGAGTGTCTACACTGTGGTACGTGTAGAGAGTCTTCACTGTGGTACTTGTAGAGTGTCTACACTGTGGTACGTGTAGAGTGTCTACACTGTGGTACGTGTAGAGTGTCTACACTATGGTACGTGTAGAGTGTCTATACTGTGGTACTTGTAGAGTGTCTACACTGTGGTACGTGTAGAGTGTCTTCACTGTGGTACTTGTAGAGTGTCTACACTGTGGTACGTGTAGTGTGTCTACACTGTGGTACGTGTAGAGTGTCTACACTGTGGTACGTGTAGAGTGTCTTCACTGTGGTACGTGTAGAGTGTCTACACTGTGGTACGTGTAGAGTGTCTAAACTGTGGTACGTGTAGAGTGTCTACACTGTGGTACGTGTAGAGTGTCTACACAGTGGTACGTGTAGAGTGTCTTCACTGTGGTACGTGTAGAGTGTCTACACTGTGGTACGTGTAGAGTGTCTACACTGTGGTACGTGTAGAGTGTCAACACTGTGGTACGTGTAGAGTGTCTTCACTGTGGTACGTGTAGAGTGTCAACACTGTGGTACGTGTAGAGTGTCTACACTGTGGTATGTGTAGTGTGTCTACACTGTGGTACGTGTAGAGTGTCTACATTGTGGTACGTGTAGAGTGTCTACACTGTAGTACGCGTAGAGTGTCTACACTGTGGTACGTGTAGAGTGTCTACACTATGGTACGTGTAGAGTGTCTACACTGTGGTACGTGTAAAATGTCTACACTATGGTACGTGTAGAGTGTCAACACTGTGGTACGTGTAGAGTGTCTACACTCTGGTACGTGTAGAGTGTCTACACTGTGGTACGTGTTGAGTGTATACACTATGGTACGTGTAGAGTGTCTTCACTGTGGTACTTGTAGTGTGTCTACACTATGGTACGTGAAGAGTGTCTACACTGTGGTACTTGTAGAGTGTCTTCACTGTGGTACGTGTAGAGTATCTACACTGTGGTACGTGTAGAGTGTCTACACTATGGTACGTGTAGAGTGTCTACACTGTGGTACGTGTTGAGTGTCTACACTATGGTACGGATAGAGTGTCTTCACTGTGGTACGTGTAGAGTGTCTACACTGTGGTACGTGTAGAGTGTCTACACTGTGGTACGTGTAGAGTGTCTACACTGTGGTACGTGTAGAGTGTCTTCACTGTGGTACGTGTAGAGTGTCTTCACTGTGGTACGTGTAGAGTGTCTACACTATGGTACGTGTAGAGTGTCTACACTGTGGTACGTGTAGAGTGTCTACACTGTGGTACGTGTAGAGTGTCTACACTGTGGTACGTGTAGAGTGTCTACACTGTGGTACGTGTAGAGTGTCTACACTGTGGTACGTGTAGAGTGTCTACACTGTGGTACGTGTAGAGTGTCTACACTGTGGTACGTGTAGTGTCTTCACTGTGGTACGTGTAGAGTGTCTACACTGTGGTACGTGTAGAGTGTCTACACTGTGGTACGTGTAGAGTGTCTTCACTGTGGTACTTGTAGAGTGTCTACACTGTGGTACGTGTAGAGTGTCTACACTGTGGTACGTGTAGAGTGTCTACACTATGGTACGTGTAGAGTGTCTACACTATGGTACGTGTAGAGTGTCTTCACTGTGGTACGTGTAGAGTGTCTTCACTGTGGTACGTGTAGAGTGTCTACACTATGGTACGTGTAGAGTGTCTACACTGTGGTACGTGTAGTGTCTTCACTGTGGTACGTGTAGAGTGTCTACACTGTGGTACGTGTAGAGTGTCTACACTATGGTACGTGTAGAGTGTCTACACTGTGGTACGTGAAGTGTCTTCACTGTGGTACGTGTAGAATGTCTACACTGTGGTACGTGAAGAGTGTCTTCACTGTGGTACGTGAAGAGTGTCTGCACTGTGGTACGTGCAGTGTCTTCACTGTGGTACGTGTAGTGTCTTCACTGTGGTACGTGTAGAGTGTCTACACTGTGGTACGTGCAGTATCTTCACTGTGGTACGTGTAGTGTCTACACTGTGGTACGTGTAGTGTCTTCACTGTGGTACGTGTAGTGTCTACACTGTGGTTCGTGAAGTGTCGACAGTGTGGTAGGTGTCGAGTGTCTTCACTGTGGTACGTGTAGAGTGTCTACACTATGGTACGGATAGAGTGTCTTCACTGTGGTACGTTTAGAGTGTCTACACTGTGGTACGTGTAGAGTGTCTACACTGTGGTACGTGTAGAGTGTCTACACTGTGGTACGTGTAGAGTGTCTTCACTGTGGTACGTGTAGAGTGTCTTCACTGTGGTACGTGTAGAGTGTCTACACTATGGTACGTGTAGAGTGTCTACACTGTGGTACGTGTAGAGTGTCTACACTGTGGTACGTGTAGAGTGTCTACACTGTACTCACCTAGTTGTACTCACCTAGTTGTGCTTGCGGGGGTTGAGCTCTGGCTCTTTGGTCCCGCCTCTCAACCGTCAATCAACAGGTGTACAGTTTCCTGAGCCTAATGGGCTCTATCATATCTACATTTGAAACTGTGTATGGAGTCAGCCTCCACCACATCGCTTCCTAATGCATTCCATTTGTCAACCACTCTGACACTAAAAAAGTTCTTTCTAATATCTCTGTGGCTCATTTGGGCACTCAGCTTCCACCTGTGTCCCCTAGTGCGTGTGCCCCTTGTGTTAAACAGCCTGTCTTTATCAACCCTGTCGATTCCCCTGAGAATCTTGAATGTGGTGATCATGTCCCCCCTAACTCTTCTGTCTTCCAACGAAGTGAGGTTTAATTCCTGCAGTCGCTCCTCGTAGCTCATACCTCTCAGCTCGGGTACTAGTCTGGTGGCAAACCTTTGAACCTTTTCCAGTTTAGTCTTATGCTTGACTAGATAGGGACTCCATGCTGGAGCCGCATACTCCAGGATTGGTCTGACATATGTGGTATATAATGTTCTGAAAGATTCCTTACACAAGTTTCTAAAGGCCGTTCTTATGTTAGCCAACCTGGCATATGCTGCTGATGTTATCCTCTTGATATGAGCTTCAGGGGACAGGTCTGGCGTGATATCAACCCCCAGGTCTTTCTCTCTCTCTGACTCTTGAAGTATTTCATCTCCCAAATGATACCTTGTATCTGGTCTCCTGCTTCCTACCCCTATCTTCATTACATTACATTTGCTTGGGTTAAACTCTAACAGCCATTTGTTCGACCATTCCTGCAGCTTGTCCAGGTCTTCTTGAAGTCTCAAGCTGTCCTCCTCTGTCTTAATCCTTCTCATAATTTTGGCGTCGTCAGCAAACATTGAGAGGAATGAGTCTATACCCTCTGGGAGATCATTTACGTATATCAGAAACAGGATAGGTCCAAGTACAGAGCCCTGTGGGACTCCACTGGTGACTTCACGCCAGTCTGAGGTCTCACCCCTCACTGTAACTCTCTGCTTCCTATTGCTTAGGTACTCCCTTATCCACTGGAGCGCCCTACCTGTTACTCCTGCCTGTTTCTCCAGCTTATGCATCAACCTTTTATGGGGTACTGTGTCAAAGGCTTTCCGACAGTCCAAAAAAATGCAGTCCGCCCACCCTTCTCTTTCTTGCTTAATTCTTGTCACCTGATCGTAGAATTCTATCAAGCCTGTAAGGCAAGATTTACCCTCCCTGAACCCATGTTGATGGGTTGTCACGAAGTCTCTTCTCTCCAGATGTGTTACTAGGTTTTTTCTCACAATCTTCTCCATCACCTTGCATGGTATACAAGTTAAGGACACTGGCCTGTAGTTCAGTGCCTCTTGTCTGTCACCCTTTTTGTATATTGGTACTACATTAGCAGTCTTCCATATTTCTGGTAGGTCCCCCGTTTCCAGTGACTTACTATACACTATGGAGAGTGGTAAGCAAAGTGCTCCTGCACACTCTTTCAATACCCATGGCGAGATTCCATCCGGCCCAACAGCTTTTCTCACATCCAGCTCCAATAGGTGCTTTTGACCTCATCTCTTGTAATTTCGAACCTATCCAAGGTCACCTGGTTTGCTGCCACCTCTCCCAGCGCCGTGATATCTCCCTGTTCTATTGTAAAGACCTCCTGGAACCTTTTGTTGAGTTCTTCACACACCTCTTTGTCATTCTCTGTGTACCTGTCCTCGCCCACCCTAAGTTTAATCACCTGTTCCTTCACTGTTGTCTTCCTCCTGATGTGACTGTGTAGTAGCTTGGTTCAGTCTTGGCTTTGTTAGCTATATCATTTTCATACCTTTTCTCAGCTGCTCTTCTCACACTACATACTCGTGGTGTGTGTGTGTGTGTCTGTGTGTGTGTTTCTGGTGTGTGTGTGTGTGTTTGGTGTGTNAGTGTCTACACTGTGGTACGTGTAGTGTGTCTACACTGTGGTACGTGTAGAGTGTCTACACTGTGGTACGTGTAGAGTGTCTTCACTGTGGTACTGTAGTGTCTACACTGTGGTACGTGTAGAGTGTCTACACTGTGGTACGTAGAGTGTCTTCACTGTGGTACGTGTAGAGTGTCTACACTGTGGTACGTGTAGAGTGTCTTCACTGTGGTACGTGTAGAGTGTCTACACTGTGGTACGTGTAGAGTGTCTACACTGTGGTACGTGTAGAGTGTCTACACTGTGGTACGTGTAGAGTGTCTACACTGTGGTACGTGTAGAGTGTCTACACTGTGGTACGTGTAGTGTGTCTTCACTGTGGTACGTGTAGAGTGTCTACACTGTGGTACGTGTAGAGTGTCCACACTGTGGTACGTGTAGAGTGTCTTCACTGTGGTACGTGTAGAGTGTCTACACTGTGGTACGTGTAGAGTGTCTACACTGTGGTACGTGTAGAGTGTCTACACTGTGGTACGTGTAGAGTGTCTACACTGTGGTACGTGTAGAGTGTCTACACTGTGGTACGTGTAGAGTGTCTCACTGTGGTACGTGTAGAGTGTCTACACTGTGGTACGTGTAGTGTCTACACTGTGGTACGTGTAGAGTGTCTACACTGTGGTACGTGTAGAGTGTCTACACTGTGGTTACGTGTAGAGTGTCTTCACTGTGGTACGTGTAGAGTGTCTACACTGTGGTACGTGTAGAGTGTCTACACTGTGGTACGTGTAGAGTGTCTCACTGTGGTACGTGTAGAGTGTCTACACTGTGGTACGTGTAGAGTGTCTACACTGTGGTACGTGTAGAGTGTCTACACTGTGGTACGTGTAGAGTGTCTACACTGTGGTACGTGTAGAGTGTCTTCACTGTGGTACGTGTAGAGTGTCTACACTGTGGTACGTGTAGAGTGTCTACACTGTGGTACGTGTAGAGTGTCTACACTGTGGTACGTGTAGAGTGTCTTCACTGTGGTACGTGTAGAGTGTCTTCACTGTGGTACGTGTAGAGTGTCTACACTGTGGTACGTGTAGAGTGTCTACACTGTGGTACGTGTAGAGTGTCTACACTGTGGTACGTGTAGAGTGTCTACACTGTGGTACGTGTAGTGTCTACACTGTGGTACGTGTAGAGTGTCTACACTGTGGTACGTGTAGTGTCTTCACTGTGGTACGTGTAGAGTGTCTCACTGTGGTACGTGTAGAGTGTCTACACTGTGGTACGTGTAGAGTGTCTACACTGTGGTACGTGTAGAGTGTCTTCACTGTGGTACGTGTAGAGTGTCTACACTGTGGTACGTGTAGAGTGTCTACACTGTGGTACGTGTAGAGTGTCTACACTGTGGTACGTGTAGTGTCTTCACTGTGGTACGTGTAGAGTGTCTACACTGTGGTACGTGTAGAGTGTCTTCACTGTGGTACGTGTAGAGTGTCTACACTGTGGTACGTGTAGTGTCTCACTGTGGTACGTGTAGTGTCTTCACTGTGGTACGTGTAGAGTGTCTACACTGTGGTACGTGTAGTGTCTTCACTGTGGTACGTGTAGTGTCTACACTGTGGTACGTGTAGTGTCTTCACTGTGGTACGTGTAGTGTCTACACTGTGGTACGTGTAGTGTCTACACTGTGGTACGTGTAGTGTCTACACTGTGGTACGTGTAGAGTGTCTCACTGTGGTACGTGTAGTGTCTTCACTGTGGTACGTGTAGTGTCTTCACTGTGGTACGTGTAGAGTGTCTACACTGTGGTACGTGTAGTGTCTTCACTGTGGTACGTGTAGTGTCTTCACTGTGGTACGTGTAGAGTGTCTTCACTGTGGTACGTGTAGAGTGTCTTCACTGTGGTACGTGTAGAGTGTCTACACTGTGGTACGTGTAGAGTGTCTACACTGTGGTACGTGTAGAGTGTCTTCACTGTGGTACGTGTAGAGTGTCTTCACTGTGGTACGTGTAGAGTGTCTACACTGTGGTACGTGTAGAGTGTCTCACTGTGGTACGTGTAGAGTGTCTTCACTGTGGTACGTGTAGAGTGTCTACACTGTGGTACGTGTAGAGTGTCTCACTGTGGTACGTGTAGTGTCTTCACTGTGGTACGTGTAGAGTGTCTACACTGTGGTACGTGTAGTGTCTTCACTGTGGTACGTGTAGAGTGTCTACACTGTGGTACGTGTAGAGTGTCTACACTGTGGTACGTGTAGAGTGTCTTCACTGTGGTACGTGTAGAGTGTCTACACTGTGGTACGTGTAGTGTCTACACTGTGGTACGTGTAGAGTGTCTACACTGTGGTACGTGTAGAGTGTCTACACTGTGGTACGTGTAGTGTCTTCACTGTGGTACGTGTAGTGTCTTCACTGTGGTACGTGTAGTGTCTACACTGTGGTACGTGTAGAGTGTCTACACTGTGGTACGTGTAGTGTCTACACTGTGGTACGTGTAGAGTGTCTACACTGTGGTACGTGTAGAGTGTCTACACTGTGGTACGTGTAGAGTGTCTACACTGTGGTACGTGTAGAGTGTCTACACTGTGGTACGTGTAGAGTGTCTACACTGTGGTACGTGTAGAGTGTCTACACTGTGGTACGTGTAGAGTGTCTACACTGTGGTACGTGTAGAGTGTCTACACTGTGGTACGTGTAGAGTGTCTTCACTGTGGTACGTGTAGAGTGTCTACACTGTGGTACGTGTAGAGTGTCTACACTGTGGTACGTGTAGAGTGTCTACACTGTGGTACGTGTAGAGTGTCTACACTGTGGTACGTGTAGAGTGTCTACACTGTGGTACGTGTAGAGTGTCTTCACTGTGGTACGTGTAGAGTGTCTACACTGTGGTACGTGTAGAGTGTCTACACTGTGGTACGTGTAGAGTGTCTACACTGTGGTACGTGTAGAGTGTCTACACTGTGGTACGTGTAGAGTGTCTACACTGTGGTACGTGTAGAGTGTCTACACTGTGGTACGTGTAGAGTGTCTACACTGTGGTACGTGTAGAGTGTCTACACTGTGGTACGTGTAGAGTGTCTACACTGTGGTACGTGTAGAGTGTCTTCACTGTGGTACGTGTAGAGTGTCTACACTGTGGTACGTGTAGAGTGTCTACACTGTGGTACGTGTAGAGTGTCTACACTGTGGTACGTGTAGAGTGTCTACACTGTGGTACGTGTAGAGTGTCTACACTGTGGTACGTGTAGAGTGTCTACACTGTGGTACGTGTAGAGTGTCTACACTGTGGTACGTGTAGAGTGTCTACACTGTGGTACGTGTAGAGTGTCTTCACTGTGGTACGTGTAGAGTGTCTTCACTGTGGTACGTGTAGAGTGTCTTCACTGTGGTACGTGTAGTGTCTTCACTGTGGTACGTGTAGAGTGTCTACACTGTGGTACGTGTAGTGTCTTCACTGTGGTACGTGTAGTGTGTCTACACTGTGGTACGTGTAGAGTGTCTACACTGTGGTACGTGTAGAGTGTCTTCACTGTGGTACGTGTAGAGTGTCTACACTGTGGTACGTGTAGTGTCTTCACTGTGGTACGTGTAGAGTGTCTACACTGTGGTACGTGTAGAGTGTCTACACTGTGGTACGTGTAGTGTCTTCACTGTGGTACGTGTAGTGTCTTCACTGTGGTACGTGTAGTGTCTACACTGTGGTACGTGTAGAGTGTCTACACTGTGGTACGTGTAGTGTCTACACTGTGGTACGTGTAGAGTGTCTACACTGTGGTACGTGTAGAGTGTCTTCACTGTGGTACGTGTAGAGTGTCTACACTGTGGTACGTGTAGAGTGTCTACACTGTGGTACGTGTAGAGTGTCTTCACTGTGGTACGTGTAGAGTGTCTACACTGTGGTACGTGTAGAGTGTCTACACTGTGGTACGTGTAGAGTGTCTACACTGTGGTACGTGTAGAGTGTCTTCACTGTGGTACGTGTAGAGTGTCTACACTGTGGTACGTGTAGAGTGTCTACACTGTGGTACGTGTAGAGTGTCTACACTGTGGTACGTGTAGAGTGTCTACACTGTGGTACGTGTAGAGTGTCTACACTGTGGTACGTGTAGAGTGTCTTCACTGTGGTACGTGTAGAGTGTCTACACTGTGGTACGTGTAGAGTGTCTACACTGTGGTACGTGTAGAGTGTCTACACTGTGGTACGTGTAGAGTGTCTACACTGTGGTACGTGTAGAGTGTCTTCACTGTGGTACGTGTAGAGTGTCTACACTGTGGTACGTGTAGAGTGTCTACACTGTGGTACGTGTAGAGTGTCTACACTGTGGTACGTGTAGAGTGTCTACACTGTGGTACGTGTAGAGTGTCTTCACTGTGGTACGTGTAGAGTGTCTACACTGTGGTACGTGTAGAGTGTCTACACTGTGGTACGTGTAGAGTGTCTACACTGTGGTACGTGTAGAGTGTCTACACTGTGGTACGTGTAGAGTGTCTACACTGTGGTACGTGTAGAGTGTCTACACTGTGGTACGTGTAGAGTGTCTACACTGTGGTACGTGTAGAGTGTCTACACTGTGGTACGTGTAGAGTGTCTTCACTGTGGTACGTGTAGTGTCTTCACTGTGGTACGTGTAGTGTCTTCACTGTGGTACGTGTAGAGTGTCTACACTGTGGTACGTGTAGAGTGTCTTCACTGTGGTACGTGTAGTGTCTTCACTGTGGTACGTGTAGAGTGTCTACACTGTGGTACGTGTAGAGTGTCTACACTGTGGTACGTGTAGAGTGTCTACACTGTGGTACGTGTAGAGTGTCTACACTGTGGTACGTGTAGAGTGTCTTCACTGTGGTACGTGTAGTGTCTTCACTGTGGTACGTGTAGTGTCTTCACTGTGGTACGTGTAGTGTCTTCACTGTGGTACGTGTAGTGTCTTCACTGTGGTACGTGTAGAGTGTCTACACTGTGGTACGTGTAGAGTGTCTTCACTGTGGTACGTGTAGAGTGTCTACACTGTGGTACGTGTAGAGTGTCTACACTGTGGTACGTGTAGTGTCTTCACTGTGGTACGTGTAGAGTGTCTTCACTGTGGTACGTGTAGTGTCTTCACTGTGGTACGTGTAGAGTGTCTACACTGTGGTACGTGTAGAGTGTCTACACTGTGGTACGTGTAGTGTCTTCACTGTGGTACGTGTAGTGTCTACACTGTGGTACGTGTAGTGTCTACACTGTGGTACGTGTAGTGTCTACACTGTGGTACGTGTAGAGTGTCTACACTGTGGTACGTGTAGAGTGTCTACACTGTGGTACGTGTAGAGTGTCTTCACTGTGGTACGTGTAGTGTCTTCACTGTGGTACGTGTAGTGTCTTCACTGTGGTACGTGTAGAGTGTCTACACTGTGGTACGTGTAGAGTGTCTTCACTGTGGTACGTGTAGTGTCTTCACTGTGGTACGTGTAGAGTGTCTACACTGTGGTACGTGTAGAGTGTCTACACTGTGGTACGTGTAGAGTGTCTACACTGTGGTACGTGTAGAGTGTCTACACTGTGGTACGTGTAGAGTGTCTTCACTGTGGTACGTGTAGTGTCTTCACTGTGGTACGTGTAGTGTCTTCACTGTGGTACGTGTAGTGTCTTCACTGTGGAATGTGTAGTGTCTTCACTGTGGTACGTGTAGAGTGTCTACACTGTGGTACGTGTAGAGTGTCTTCACTGTGGTACGTGTAGAGTGTCTACACTGTGGTACGTGTAGAGTGTCTACACTGTGGTACGTGAGTGTCTTCACTGTGGTACGTGTAGAGTGTCTTCACTGTGGTACGTGTAGTGTCTTCACTGTGGTACGTGTAGAGTGTCTACACTGTGGTACGTGTAGAGTGTCTACACTGTGGTACGTGTAGTGTCTTCACTGTGGTACGTGTAGTGTCTACACTGTGGTACGTGTAGTGTCTACACTGTGGTACGTGTAGTGTCTACACTGTGGTACGTGTAGTGTCTACACTGTGGTACGTGTAGAGTGTCTACACTGTGGTACGTGTAGTGTCTTCACTGTGGTACGTGTAGAGTGTCTTCACTGTGGTACGTGTAGTGTCTACACTGTGGTACGTGTAGTGTCTACACTGTGGTACGTGTAGTGTCTACACTGTGGTACGTGTAGAGTGTCTTCACTGTGGTACGTGTAGTGTCTACACTGTGGTACGTGTAGTGTCTACACTGTGGTACGTGTAGTGTCTACACTGTGGTACGTGTAGAGTGTCTTCACTGTGGTACGTGTAGTGTCTTCACTGTGGTACGTGTAGTGTCTTCACTGTGGTACGTGTAGTGTCTACACTGTGGTACGTGTAGTGTCTTCACTGTGGTACGTGTAGTGTCTTCACTGTGGTACGTGTAGAGTGTCTTCACTGTGGTACGTGTAGAGTGTCTTCACTGTGGTACGTGTAGAGTGTCTTCACTGTGGTACGTGTAGAGTGTCTTCACTGTGGTACGTGTAGTGTCTTCACTGTGGTACGTGTAGTGTCTTCACTGTGGTACGTGTAGAGTGTCTTCACTGTGGTACGTGTAGAGTGTCTTCACTGTGGTACGTGTAGAGTGTCTTCACTGTGGTACGTGTAGAGTGTCTTCACTGTGGTACGTGTAGAGTGTCTTCACTGTGGTACGTGTAGAGTGTCTACACTGTGGTACGTGTAGAGTGTCTACACTGTGGTACGTGTAGAGTGTCTTCACTGTGGTACGTGTAGAGTGTCTTCACTGTGGTACGTGTAGAGTGTCTACACTGTGGTACGTGTAGAGTGTCTTCACTGTGGTACGTGTAGAGTGTCTTCACTGTGGTACGTGTAGAGTGTCTTCACTGTGGTACGTGTAGAGTGTCTTCACTGTGGTACGTGTAGAGTGTCTACACTGTGGTACGTGTAGAGTGTCTTCACTGTGGTACGTGTAGAGTGTCTTCACTGTGGTACGTGTAGAGTGTCTACACTGTGGTACGTGTAGAGTGTCTTCACTGTGGTACGTGTAGAGTGTCTTCACTGTGGTACGTGTAGTGTCTTCACTGTGGTACGTGTAGTGTCTTCACTGTGGTACGTGTAGTGTCTTCACTGTGGTACGTGTAGTGTCTTCACTGTGGTACGTGTAGAGTGTCTTCACTGTGGTACGTGTAGTGTCTTCACTGTGGTACGTGTAGTGTCTTCACTGTGGTACGTGTAGAGTGTCTTCACTGTGGTACGTGTAGAGTGTCTTCACTGTGGTACGTGTAGAGTGTCTTCACTGTGGTACGTGTAGAGTGTCTTCACTGTGGTACGTGTAGAGTGTCTTCACTGTGGTACGTGTAGAGTGTCTTCACTGTGGTACGTGTAGAGTGTCTACACTGTGGTACGTGTAGAGTGTCTACACTGTGGTACGTGTAGAGTGTCTTCACTGTGGTACGTGTAGAGTGTCTTCACTGTGGTACGTGTAGAGTGTCTACACTGTGGTACGTGTAGAGTGTCTTCACTGTGGTACGTGTAGAGTGTCTTCACTGTGGTACGTGTAGAGTGTCTTCACTGTGGTACGTGTAGAGTGTCTTCACTGTGGTACGTGTAGAGTGTCTTCACTGTGGTACGTGTAGAGTGTCTACACTGTGGTACGTGTAGAGTGTCTTCACTGTGGTACGTGTAGAGTGTCTTCACTGTGGTACGTGTAGAGTGTCTACACTGTGGTACGTGTAGAGTGTCTTCACTGTGGTACGTGTAGAGTGTCTTCACTGTGGTACGTGTAGTGTCTTCACTGTGGTACGTGTAGAGTGTCTACACTGTGGTACGTGTAGAGTGTCTACACTGTGGTACGTGTAGTGTCTTCACTGTGGTACGTGTAGAGTGTCTTCACTGTGGTACGTGTAGTGTCTTCACTGTGGTACGTGTAGAGTGTCTACACTGTGGTACGTGTAGAGTGTCTACACTGTGGTACGTGTAGTGTCTACACTGTGGTACGTGTAGTGTCTACACTGTGGTACGTGTAGTGTCTTCACTGTGGTACGTGTAGAGTGTCTTCACTGTGGTACGTGTAGAGTGTCTACACTGTGGTACGTGTAGAGTGTCTACACTGTGGTACGTGTAGAGTGTCTACACTGTGGTACGTGTAGAGTGTCTTCACTGTGGTACGTGTAGAGTGTCTTCACTGTGGTACGTGTAGAGTGTCTTCACTGTGGTACGTGTAGAGTGTCTTCACTGTGGTACGTGTAGAGTGTCTACACTGTGGTACGTGTAGAGTGTCTACACTGTGGTACGTGTAGAGTGTCTTCACTGTGGTACGTGTAGAGTGTCTTCACTGTGGTACGTGTAGAGTGTCTACACTGTGGTACGTGTAGAGTGTCTTCACTGTGGTACGTGTAGAGTGTCTTCACTGTGGTACGTGTAGAGTGTCTTCACTGTGGTACGTGTAGAGTGTCTTCACTGTGGTACGTGTAGAGTGTCTTCACTGTGGTACGTGTAGAGTGTCTTCACTGTGGTACGTGTAGAGTGTCTACACTGTGGTACGTGTAGAGTGTCTTCACTGTGGTACGTGTAGAGTGTCTACACTGTGGTACGTGTAGAGTGTCTACACTGTGGTACGTGTAGAGTGTCTTCACTGTGGTACGTGTAGAGTGTCTACACTGTGGTACGTGTAGAGTGTCTACACTGTGGTACGTGTAGAGTGTCTACACTGTGGTACGTGTAGAGTGTCTACACTGTGGTACGTGTAGAGTGTCTACACTGTGGTACGTGTAGAGTGTCTACACTGTGGTACGTGTAGTGTCTTCACTGTGGTACGTGTAGTGTCTACACTGTGGTACGTGTAGTGTCTACACTGTGGTACGTGTAGTGTCTACACTGTGGTACGTGTAGTGTCTACACTGTGGTACGTGTAGAGTGTCTACACTGTGGTACGTGTAGTGTCTTCACTGTGGTACGTGTAGAGTGTCTTCACTGTGGTACGTGTAGTGTCTACACTGTGGTACGTGTAGTGTCTACACTGTGGTACGTGTAGTGTCTACACTGTGGTACGTGTAGAGTGTCTTCACTGTGGTACGTGTAGTGTCTACACTGTGGTACGTGTAGTGTCTACACTGTGGTACGTGTAGTGTCTACACTGTGGTACGTGTAGAGTGTCTTCACTGTGGTACGTGTAGTGTCTTCACTGTGGTACGTGTAGTGTCTTCACTGTGGTACGTGTAGTGTCTACACTGTGGTACGTGTAGTGTCTTCACTGTGGTACGTGTAGTGTCTTCACTGTGGTACGTGTAGAGTGTCTTCACTGTGGTACGTGTAGAGTGTCTTCACTGTGGTACGTGTAGAGTGTCTCACTGTGGTACGTGTAGTGTCTTCACTGTGGTACGTGTAGTGTCTTCACTGTGGTACGTGTAGAGTGTCTTCACTGTGGTACGTGTAGAGTGTCTTCACTGTGGTACGTGTAGAGTGTCTTCACTGTGGTACGTGTAGAGTGTCTACACTGTGGTACGTGTAGAGTGTCTACACTGTGGTACGTGTAGAGTGTCTTCACTGTGGTACGTGTAGAGTGTCTTCACTGTGGTACGTGTAGAGTGTCTACACTGTGGTACGTGTAGAGTGTCTTCACTGTGGTACGTGTAGAGTGTCTCACTGTGGTACGTGTAGAGTGTCTTCACTGTGGTACGTGTAGAGTGTCTACACTGTGGTACGTGTAGAGTGTCTTCACTGTGGTACGTGTAGAGTGTCTTCACTGTGGTACGTGTAGAGTGTCTACACTGTGGTACGTGTAGAGTGTCTTCACTGTGGTACGTGTAGAGTGTCTTCACTGTGGTACGTGTAGTGTCTTCACTGTGGTACGTGTAGTGTCTTCACTGTGGTACGTGTAGTGTCTTCACTGTGGTACGTGTAGTGTCTTCACTGTGGTACGTGTAGAGTGTCTTCACTGTGGTACGTGTAGAGTGTCTTCACTGTGGTACGTGTAGAGTGTCTTCACTGTGGTACGTGTAGAGTGTCTTCACTGTGGTACGTGTAGAGTGTCTACACTGTGGTACGTGTAGAGTGTCTACACTGTGGTACGTGTAGAGTGTCTTCACTGTGGTACGTGTAGAGTGTCTTCACTGTGGTACGTGTAGAGTGTCTACACTGTGGTACGTGTAGAGTGTCTTCACTGTGGTACGTGTAGAGTGTCTTCACTGTGGTACGTGTAGAGTGTCTTCACTGTGGTACGTGTAGAGTGTCTTCACTGTGGTACGTGTAGAGTGTCTTCACTGTGGTACGTGTAGAGTGTCTACACTGTGGTACGTGTAGAGTGTCTACACTGTGGTACGTGTAGAGTGTCTACACTGTGGTACGTGTAGTGTCTTCACTGTGGTACGTGTAGTGTCTACACTGTGGTACGTGTAGAGTGTCTTCACTGTGGTACGTGTAGTGTCTACACTGTGGTACGTGTAGTGTCTACACTGTGGTACGTGTAGAGTGTCTTCACTGTGGTACGTGTAGTGTCTACACTGTGGTACGTGTAGTGTCTACACTGTGGTACGTGTAGTGTCTACACTGTGGTACGTGTAGAGTGTCTTCACTGTGGTACGTGTAGAGTGTCTACACTGTGGTACGTGTAGTGTCTTCACTGTGGTACGTGTAGTGTCTACACTGTGGTACGTGTAGTGTCTACACTGTGGTACGTGTAGTGTCTACACTGTGGTACGTGTAGTGTCTACACTGTGGTACGTGTAGAGTGTCTTCACTGTGGTACGTGTAGAGTGTCTTCACTGTGGTACGTGTAGAGTGTCTTCACTGTGGTACGTGTAGAGTGTCTTCACTGTGGTACGTGTAGAGTGTCTTCACTGTGGTACGTGTAGAGTGTCTTCACTGTGGTACGTGTAGAGTGTCTTCACTGTGGTACGTGTAGAGTGTCTACACTGTGGTACGTGTAGAGTGTCTTCACTGTGGTACGTGTAGAGTGTCTACACTGTGGTACGTGTAGAGTGTCTTCACTGTGGTACGTGTAGAGTGTCTTCACTGTGGTACGTGTAGAGTGTCTTCACTGTGGTACGTGTAGAGTGTCTACACTGTGGTACGTGTAGAGTGTCTTCACTGTGGTACGTGTAGAGTGTCTTCACTGTGGTACGTGTAGAGTGTCTACACTGTGGTACGTGTAGAGTGTCTTCACTGTGGTACGTGTAGAGTGTCTTCACTGTGGTACGTGTAGTGTCTTCACTGTGGTACGTGTAGTGTCTTCACTGTGGTACGTGTAGAGTGTCTTCACTGTGGTACGTGTAGTGTCTTCACTGTGGTACGTGTAGAGTGTCTTCACTGTGGTACGTGTAGAGTGTCTTCACTGTGGTACGTGTAGAGTGTCTTCACTGTGGTACGTGTAGAGTGTCTTCACTGTGGTACGTGTAGAGTGTCTACACTGTGGTACGTGTAGAGTGTCTACACTGTGGTACGTGTAGAGTGTCTTCACTGTGGTACGTGTAGAGTGTCTTCACTGTGGTACGTGTAGAGTGTCTACACTGTGGTACGTGTAGAGTGTCTTCACTGTGGTACGTGTAGAGTGTCTTCACTGTGGTACGTGTAGAGTGTCTTCACTGTGGTACGTGTAGAGTGTCTTCACTGTGGTACGTGTAGAGTGTCTTCACTGTGGTACGTGTAGAGTGTCTACACTGTGGTACGTGTAGAGTGTCTACACTGTGGTACGTGTAGAGTGTCTACACTGTGGTACGTGTAGTGTCTTCACTGTGGTACGTGTAGTGTCTACACTGTGGTACGTGTAGAGTGTCTTCACTGTGGTACGTGTAGTGTCTACACTGTGGTACGTGTAGTGTCTACACTGTGGTACGTGTAGAGTGTCTTCACTGTGGTACGTGTAGTGTCTACACTGTGGTACGTGTAGTGTCTACACTGTGGTACGTGTAGTGTCTACACTGTGGTACGTGTAGAGTGTCTACACTGTGGTACGTGTAGAGTGTCTACACTGTGGTACGTGTAGTGTCTTCACTGTGGTACGTGTAGTGTCTACACTGTGGTACGTGTAGTGTCTACACTGTGGTACGTGTAGTGTCTTCACTGTGGTACGTGTAGAGTGTCTACACTGTGGTACGTGTAGAGTGTCTACACTGTGGTACGTGTAGAGTGTCTTCACTGTGGTACGTGTAGAGTGTCTTCACTGTGGTACGTGTAGAGTGTCTTCACTGTGGTACGTGTAGAGTGTCTTCACTGTGGTACGTGTAGAGTGTCTTCACTGTGGTACGTGTAGAGTGTCTTCACTGTGGTACGTGTAGAGTGTCTTCACTGTGGTACGTGTAGAGTGTCTTCACTGTGGTACGTGTAGAGTGTCTTCACTGTGGTACGTGTAGAGTGTCTTCACTGTGGTACGTGTAGAGTGTCTTCACTGTGGTACGTGTAGAGTGTCTTCACTGTGGTACGTGTAGAGTGTCTTCACTGTGGTACGTGTAGAGTGTCTTCACTGTGGTACGTGTAGAGTGTCTACACTGTGGTACGTGTAGAGTGTCTTCACTGTGGTACGTGTAGAGTGTCTTCACTGTGGTACGTGTAGAGTGTCTTCACTGTGGTACGTGTAGAGTGTCTTCACTGTGGTACGTGTAGAGTGTCTTCACTGTGGTACGTGTAGAGTGTCTTCACTGTGGTACGTGTAGAGTGTCTACACTGTGGTACGTGTAGAGTGTCTTCACTGTGGTACGTGTAGAGTGTCTACACTGTGGTACGTGTAGAGTGTCTACACTGTGGTACGTGTAGAGTGTCTTCACTGTGGTACGTGTAGAGTGTCTACACTGTGGTACGTGTAGAGTGTCTACACTGTGGTACGTGTAGAGTGTCTACACTGTGGTACGTGTAGAGTGTCTACACTGTGGTACGTGTAGAGTGTCTTCACTGTGGTACGTGTAGAGTGTCTTCACTGTGGTACGTGTAGAGTGTTCACTGTGGTACGTGTAGAGTGTCTACACTGTGGTACGTGTAGAGTGTCTACACTGTGGTACGTGTAGTGTCTACACTGTGGTACGTGTAGAGTGTCTTCACTGTGGTACGTGTAGTGTCTTCACTGTGGTACGTGTAGTGTCTACACTGTGGTACGTGTAGAGTGTCTACACTGTGGTACGTGTAGAGTGTCTTCACTGTGGTACGTGTAGTGTCTACACTGTGGTACGTGTAGTGTCTACACTGTGGTACGTGTAGTGTCTACACTGTGGTACGTGTAGTGTCTACACTGTGGTACGTGTAGTGTCTTCACTGTGGTACGTGTAGTGTCTTCACTGTGGTACGTGTAGTGTCTACACTGTGGTACGTGTAGTGTCTACACTGTGGTACGTGTAGTGTCTACACTGTGGTACGTGTAGAGTGTCTTCACTGTGGTACGTGTAGAGTGTCTTCACTGTGGTACGTGTAGAGTGTCTTCACTGTGGTACGTGTAGAGTGTCTACACTGTGGTACGTGTAGAGTGTCTTCACTGTGGTACGTGTAGAGTGTCTACACTGTGGTACGTGTAGAGTGTCTACACTGTGGTACGTGTAGAGTGTCTTCACTGTGGTACGTGTAGAGTGTCTACACTGTGGTACGTGTAGAGTGTCTACACTGTGGTACGTGTAGAGTGTCTACACTGTGGTACGTGTAGAGTGTCTACACTGTGGTACGTGTAGAGTGTCTACACTGTGGTACGTGTAGAGTGTCTACACTGTGGTACGTGTAGAGTGTCTACACTGTGGTACGTGTAGAGTGTCTACACTGTGGTACGTGTAGAGTGTCTACACTGTGGTACGTGTAGAGTGTCTACACTGTGGTACGTGTAGAGTGTCTTCACTGTGGTACGTGTAGTGTCTTCACTGTGGTACGTGTAGTGTCTTCACTGTGGTACGTGTAGTGTCTTCACTGTGGTACGTGTAGAGTGTCTACACTGTGGTACGTGTAGAGTGTCTTCACTGTGGTACGTGTAGAGTGTCTACACTGTGGTACGTGTAGAGTGTCTACACTGTGGTACGTGTAGTGTCTTCACTGTGGTACGTGTAGTGTCTACACTGTGGTACGTGTAGTGTCTACACTGTGGTACGTGTAGTGTCTACACTGTGGTACGTGTAGAGTGTCTTCACTGTGGTACGTGTAGAGTGTCTTCACTGTGGTACGTGTAGAGTGTCTTCACTGTGGTACGTGTAGAGTGTCTACACTGTGGTACGTGTAGAGTGTCTACACTGTGGTACGTGTAGAGTGTCTTCACTGTGGTACGTGTAGAGTGTCTTCACTGTGGTACGTGTAGAGTGTCTTCACTGTGGTACGTGTAGAGTGTCTTCACTGTGGTACGTGTAGAGTGTCTTCACTGTGGTACGTGTAGAGTGTCTTCACTGTGGTACGTGTAGAGTGTCTACACTGTGGTACGTGTAGAGTGTCTTCACTGTGGTACGTGTAGAGTGTCTACACTGTGGTACGTGTAGTGTCTACACTGTGGTACGTGTAGTGTCTTCACTGTGGTACGTGTAGAGTGTCTCACTGTGGTACGTGTAGTGTCTACACTGTGGTACGTGTAGTGTCTTCACTGTGGTACGTGTAGAGTGTCTACACTGTGGTACGTGTAGTGTCTACACTGTGGTACGTGTAGTGTCTACACTGTGGTACGTGTAGAGTGTCTTCACTGTGGTACGTGTAGTGTCTACACTGTGGTACGTGTAGTGTCTACACTGTGGTACGTGTAGTGTCTACACTGTGGTACGTGTAGAGTGTCTTCACTGTGGTACGTGTAGTGTCTTCACTGTGGTACGTGTAGTGTCTTCACTGTGGTACGTGTAGTGTCTTCACTGTGGTACGTGTAGAGTGTCTTCACTGTGGTACGTGTAGAGTGTCTTCACTGTGGTACGTGTAGAGTGTCTTCACTGTGGTACGTGTAGAGTGTCTACACTGTGGTACGTGTAGAGTGTCTTCACTGTGGTACGTGTAGTGTCTACACTGTGGTACGTGTAGTGTCTACACTGTGGTACGTGTAGAGTGTCTTCACTGTGGTACGTGTAGTGTCTACACTGTGGTACGTGTAGTGTCTACACTGTGGTACGTGTAGTGTCTTCACTGTGGTACGTGTAGAGTGTCTACACTGTGGTACGTGTAGAGTGTCTTCACTGTGGTACGTGTAGTGTCTTCACTGTGGTACGTGTAGTGTCTTCACTGTGGTACGTGTAGTGTCTTCACTGTGGTACGTGTAGTGTCTTCACTGTGGTACGTGTAGAGTGTCTTCACTGTGGTACGTGTAGAGTGTCTTCACTGTGGTACGTGTAGAGTGTCTACACTGTGGTACGTGTAGAGTGTCTTCACTGTGGTACGTGTAGAGTGTCTTCACTGTGGTACGTGTAGAGTGTCTTCACTGTGGTACGTGTAGAGTGTCTTCACTGTGGTACGTGTAGAGTGTCTTCACTGTGGTACGTGTAGTGTCTACACTGTGGTACGTGTAGAGTGTCTTCACTGTGGTACGTGTAGAGTGTCTTCACTGTGGTACGTGTAGAGTGTCTACACTGTGGTACGTGTAGAGTGTCTTCACTGTGGTACGTGTAGAGTGTCTTCACTGTGGTACGTGTAGAGTGTCTTCACTGTGGTACGTGTAGAGTGTCTACACTGTGGTACGTGTAGAGTGTCTACACTGTGGTACGTGTAGTGTCTTCACTGTGGTACGTGTAGAGTGTCTTCACTGTGGTACGTGTAGTGTCTTCACTGTGGTACGTGTAGAGTGTCTACACTGTGGTACGTGTAGAGTGTCTACACTGTGGTACGTGTAGTGTCTTCACTGTGGTACGTGTAGAGTGTCTACACTGTGTACGTGTAGTGTCTTCACTGTNCTGTGGTACGTGTAGTGTCTTCACTGTGGTACGTGTAGTGTCTTCACTGTGGTACGTGTAGTGTCTACACTGTGGTACGTGTAGAGTGTCTTCACTGTGGTACGTGTAGAGTGTCTACACTGTGGTACGTGTAGTGTCTTCACTGTGGTACGTGTAGTGTCTTCACTGTGGTACGTGTAGAGTGTCTACACTGTGGTACGTGTAGAGTGTCTTCACTGTGGTACGTTAGTGTCTTCACTGTGGTACGTGTAGAGTGTCTACACTGTGGTACGTGTAGTGTCTTCACTGTGGTACGTGTAGTGTCTTCACTGTGGTACGTGTAGAGTGTCACACTGTGGTACGTGTAGTGTCTTCACTGTGGTACTTGAGTGTCTTCACTGTGGTACGTGTAGAGTGTCTACACTGTGTACTGTAGTGTCCTCACTGTGGTACGTGTAGTGTCTTCACTGTGGTACGTGTAAGTTTCTACACTGGGTGTACTGTAGTGTCTTCACTGTGGTACGTGTAGAGTCTTCACTGTGGTACGTGTAGAGTGTCTACACTGTGGTACGTGTAGTGTCTTCACTGTGGTACGTGTAGTGTTTCACTGTGTACGTGTAAGTGTCTACACTGTGGTACGTGTAAGTGTCTACACTGTGGTACGTGTAGGTCTTCACTGTGGTACGTGTAGAGTGTCTTCACTGTGGTACGTGTAGAGTGTCTACACTGTGGTACGTGTAGTGTCTTCACTGTGGTACGTGTAGTGGTCTTCACTGTGGTACGTGTAAGTGTCTACACTGTGGTACGTGTAGTGTCTTCACTGTGGTACGTGTAGAGTGTCTTAACTGTGGTACGTGTAGTGTCTTCACTGTGGTACGTGTAGAGTGTCTACACTGTGGTACTGTAGAGTGTCTACACTGTGGTACGTGTATGTGTCACACTGGTACGTGTAGAGTGTCTACACTGTGGTACGTGTAGTGTCTACACTGTGTTACGTGTAGAGTGTCTACACTGTGGTACTGTGAGTGTCTCACTGTGGTACGTGTAGAGTGTCTACACTGTGGTACGTGTAGAGTGTCTACACTGTGGTACGTGTAGAGTGTCTTCACTGTGGTACGTGTAGAGTGTCTACACTGTGGTACGTTAGAGTGTCTACACTGTGGTACGTGTAGAGTGTCACACTGTGGTACGTGTAGAGTGTCTACACTGTGGTACGTGTAGAGTGTCTCACTGTGGTACGTGTAGAGTGTCTTCACACTGTGGTACGTGTAGTGTCTTCACTGTGGTACGTGTAAGTGTCTACACTGTGGTACGTGTAGAGTGTCTACACTGTGGTACGTGTAGAGTGTCTACACTGTGGTACGTGTAGAGTGTCTTCACTGTGGTACGTGTAGAGTGTCTACACTGTGGTACGTGTAGAGTGTCTACACTGTGGTACGTGTAGGTGTCTACACTGTGGTACGTGTAGAGTGTCTACACTGTGGTACGTGTAGAGTGTCTACACTGTGGTACGTGTAGAGTGTCTACACTGTGGTACGTGTAGAGTGTCTACACTGTGGTACGTGTAGAGTGTCTACACTGTGGTACGTGTAGAGTGTCTACACTGTGGTACGTGTAGAGTGTCTACACTGTGGTACGTGTAGAGTGTCTACACTGTGGTACGTGTAGAGTGTCTACACTGTGGTACGTGTAGAGTGTCTACACTGTGGTACGTGTAGAGTGTCTTCACTGTGGTACGTGTAGAGTGTCTACACTGTGGTACGTGTAGAGTGTCTACACTGTGGTACGTGTAGAGTGTCTTCACTGTGGTACGTGTAGAGTGTCTACACTGTGGTACGTGTAGAGTGTCTACACTGTGGTACGTGTAGAGTGTCTACACTGTGGTACGTGTAGAGTGTCTTCACTGTGGTACGTGTAGAGTGTCTACACTGTGGTACGTGTAGAGTGTCTACACTGTGGTACGTGTAGAGTGTCTACACTGTGGTACGTGTAGTGTCTTCACTGTGGTACGTGTAGAGTGTCTACACTGTGGTACGTGTAGAGTGTCTACACTGTGGTACGTGTAGAGTGTCTTCACTGTGGTACGTGTAGAGTGTCTACACTGTGGTACGTGTAGAGTGTCTACACTGTGGTACGTGTAGAGTGTCTACACTGTGGTACGTGTAGAGTGTCTACACTGTGGTACGTGTAGAGTGTCTTCACTGTGGTACGTGTAGTGTCTTCACTGTGGTACGTGTAGAGTGTCTACACTGTGGTACGTGTAGTGTCTTCACTGTGGTACGTGTAGTGTCTTCACTGTGGTACGTGTAGAGTGTCTACACTGTGGTACGTGTAGTGTCTTCACTGTGGTACGTGTAGTGTCTTCACTGTGGTACGTGTAGAGTGTCTACACTGTGGTACGTGTAGTGTCTACACTGTGGTACGTGTAGAGTGTCTTCACTGTGGTACGTGTAGAGTGTCTACACTGTGGTACGTGTAGAGTGTCTACACTGTGGTACGTGTAGAGTGTCTTCACTGTGGTACGTGTAGAGTGTCTACACTGTGGTACGTGTAGAGTGTCTACACTGTGGTACGTGTAGAGTGTCTACACTGTGGTACGTGTAGAGTGTCTACACTGTGGTACGTGTAGAGTGTCTACACTGTGGTACGTGTAGAGTGTCTACACTGTGGTACGTGTAGAGTGTCTACACTGTGGTACGTGTAGAGTGTCTACACTGTGGTACGTGTAGAGTGTCTACACTGTGGTACGTGTAGTGTCTTCACTGTGGTACGTGTAGAGTGTCTACACTGTGGTACGTGTAGAGTGTCTACACTGTGGTACGTGTAGAGTGTCTACACTGTGGTACGTGTAGAGTGTCTACACTGTGGTACGTGTAGAGTGTCTACACTGTGGTACGTGTAGAGTGTCTTCACTGTGGTACGTGTAGAGTGTCTACACTGTGGTACGTGTAGAGTGTCTTCACTGTGGTACGTGTAGAGTGTCTTCACTGTGGTACGTGTAGAGTGTCTACACTGTGGTACGTGTAGAGTGTCTACACTGTGGTACGTGTAGAGTGTCTTCACTGTGGTACGTGTAGAGTGTCTACACTGTGGTACGTGTAGAGTGTCTTCACTGTGGTACGTGTAGAGTGTCTACACTGTGGTACGTGTAGTGTCTCACTGTGGTACGTGTAGTGTCTTCACTGTGGTACGTGTAGAGTGTCTACACTGTGGTACGTGTAGTGTCTTCACTGTGGTACGTGTAGTGTCTACACTGTGGTACGTGTAGTGTCTTCACTGTGGTACGTGTAGTGTCTACACTGTGGTACGTGTAGAGTGTCTTCACTGTGGTACGTGTAGAGTGTCTACACTGTGGTACGTGTAGTGTCTTCACTGTGGTACGTGTAGTGTCTTCACTGTGGTACGTGTAGTGTCTTCACTGTGGTACGTGTAGTGTCTACACTGTGGTACGTGTAGAGTGTCTTCACTGTGGTACGTGTAGAGTGTCTACACTGTGGTACGTGTAGTGTCTTCACTGTGGTACGTGTAGTGTCTTCACTGTGGTACGTGTAGAGTGTCTACACTGTGGTACGTGTAGTGTCTTCACTGTGGTACGTGTAGTGTCTTCACTGTGGTACGTGTAGAGTGTCTACACTGTGGTACGTGTAGTGTCTTCACTGTGGTACGTGTAGTGTCTTCACTGTGGTACGTGTAGAGTGTCTACACTGTGGTACGTGTAGTGTCTTCACTGTGGTACGTGTAGTGTCTTCACTGTGGTACGTGTAGAGTGTCTACACTGTGGTACGTGTAGTGTCTTCACTGTGGTACGTGTAGTGTCTTCACTGTGGTACGTGTAGTGTCTTCACTGTGGTACGTGTAGAGTGTCTACACTGTGGTACGTGTAGTGTCTTCACTGTGGTACGTGTAGTGTCTTCACTGTGGTACGTGTAGAGTGTCTACACTGTGGTACGTGTAGTGTCTTCACTGTGGTACGTGTAGTGTCTTCACTGTGGTACGTGTAGAGTGTCTACACTGTGGTACGTGTAGTGTCTTCACTGTGGTACGTGTAGTGTCTTCACTGTGGTACGTGTAGAGTGTCTACACTGTGGTACGTGTAGTGTCTTCACTGTGGTACGTGTAGAGTGTCTACACTGTGGTACGTGTAGTGTCTTCACTGTGGTACGTGTAGAGTGTCTACACTGTGGTACGTGTAGAGTGTCTACACTGTGGTACGTGTAGTGTCTTCACTGTGGTACGTGTAGAGTGTCTACACTGTGGTACGTGTAGTGTCTTCACTGTGGTACGTGTAGAGTGTCTACACTGTGGTACGTGTAGAGTGTCTTCACTGTGGTACGTGTAGAGTGTCTACACTGTGGTACGTGTAGAGTGTCTACACTGTGGTACGTGTAGAGTGTCTTCACTGTGGTACGTGTAGAGTGTCTACACTGTGGTACGTGTAGAGTGTCTACACTGTGGTACGTGTAGAGTGTCTACACTGTGGTACGTGTAGAGTGTCTACACTGTGGTACGTGTAGAGTGTCTACACTGTGGTACGTGTAGAGTGTCTTCACTGTGGTACGTGTAGAGTGTCTACACTGTGGTACGTGTAGAGTGTCTACACTGTGGTACGTGTAGAGTGTCTACACTGTGGTACGTGTAGAGTGTCTTCACTGTGGTACGTGTAGAGTGTCTACACTGTGGTACGTGTAGAGTGTCTACACTGTGGTACGTGTAGAGTGTCTACACTGTGGTACGTGTAGAGTGTCTACACTGTGGTACGTGTAGAGTGTCTTCACTGTGGTACGTGTAGAGTGTCTACACTGTGGTACGTGTAGAGTGTCTACACTGTGGTACGTGTAGAGTGTCTTCACTGTGGTACGTGTAGAGTGTCTACACTGTGGTACGTGTAGAGTGTCTACACTGTGGTACGTGTAGAGTGTCTACACTGTGGTACGTGTAGAGTGTCTACACTGTGGTACGTGCAGTGTCTTCACTGTGGTACGTGTAGTGTCTACACTGTGGTACGTGTAGTGTCTTCACTGTGGTACGTGTAGTGTCTACACTGTGGTACGTGTAGAGTGTCTTCACTGTGGTACGTGTAGAGTGTCTACACTGTGGTACGTGTAGTGTCTTCACTGTGGTACGTGTAGTGTCTTCACTGTGGTACGTGTAGTGTCTTCACTGTGGTACGTGTAGTGTCTACACTGTGGTACGTGTAGAGTGTCTTCACTGTGGTACGTGTAGAGTGTCTACACTGTGGTACGTGTAGTGTCTTCACTGTGGTACGTGTAGTGTCTTCACTGTGGTACGTGTAGAGTGTCTACACTGTGGTACGTGTAGTGTCTTCACTGTGGTACGTGTAGTGTCTTCACTGTGGTACGTGTAGAGTGTCTACACTGTGGTACGTGTAGTGTCTTCACTGTGGTACGTGTAGAGTGTCTACACTGTGGTACGTGTAGAGTGTCTACACTGTGGTACGTGTAGAGTGTCTACACTGTGGTACGTGTAGAGTGTCTACACTGTGGTACGTGTAGAGTGTCTACACTGTGGTACGTGTAGAGTGTCTACACTGTGGTACGTGTAGAGTGTCTTCACTGTGGTACGTGTAGAGTGTCTACACTGTGGTACGTGTAGAGTGTCTACACTGTGGTACGTGTAGAGTGTCTTCACTGTGGTACGTGTAGAGTGTCTACACTGTGGTACGTGTAGAGTGTCTACACTGTGGTACGTGTAGAGTGTCTACACTGTGGTACGTGTAGAGTGTCTTCACTGTGGTACGTGTAGAGTGTCTACACTGTGGTACGTGTAGAGTGTCTACACTGTGGTACGTGTAGAGTGTCTACACTGTGGTACGTGTAGAGTGTCTACACTGTGGTACGTGTAGAGTGTCTACACTGTGGTACGTGTAGAGTGTCTACACTGTGGTACGTGTAGAGTGTCTACACTGTGGTACGTGTAGAGTGTCTTCACTGTGGTACGTGTAGAGTGTCTACACTGTGGTACGTGTAGAGTGTCTACACTGTGGTACGTGTAGAGTGTCTACACTGTGGTACGTGTAGAGTGTCTACACTGTGGTACGTGTAGAGTGTCTTCACTGTGGTACGTGTAGAGTGTCTACACTGTGGTACGTGTAGAGTGTCTACACTGTGGTACGTGTAGAGTGTCTACACTGTGGTACGTGTAGAGTGTCTACACTGTGGTACGTGTAGAGTGTCTACACTGTGGTACGTGTAGAGTGTCTACACTGTGGTACGTGTAGAGTGTCTACACTGTGGTACGTGTAGAGTGTCTTCACTGTGGTACGTGTAGAGTGTCTACACTGTGGTACGTGTAGAGTGTCTACACTGTGGTACGTGTAGAGTGTCTACACTGTGGTACGTGTAGAGTGTCTACACTGTGGTACGTGTAGTGTCTTCACTGTGGTACGTGTAGTGTCTACACTGTGGTACGTGTAGTGTCTTCACTGTGGTACGTGTAGTGTCTACACTGTGGTACGTGTAGAGTGTCTTCACTGTGGTACGTGTAGAGTGTCTACACTGTGGTACGTGTAGTGTCTTCACTGTGGTACGTGTAGTGTCTTCACTGTGGTACGTGTAGTGTCTTCACTGTGGTACGTGTAGTGTCTACACTGTGGTACGTGTAGAGTGTCTTCACTGTGGTACGTGTAGAGTGTCTACACTGTGGTACGTGTAGTGTCTTCACTGTGGTACGTGTAGTGTCTTCACTGTGGTACGTGTAGAGTGTCTACACTGTGGTACGTGTAGTGTCTTCACTGTGGTACGTGTAGTGTCTTCACTGTGGTACGTGTAGAGTGTCTACACTGTGGTACGTGTAGTGTCTTCACTGTGGTACGTGTAGTGTCTTCACTGTGGTACGTGTAGAGTGTCTACACTGTGGTACGTGTAGTGTCTTCACTGTGGTACGTGTAGTGTCTTCACTGTGGTACGTGTAGTGTCTTCACTGTGGTACGTGTAGAGTGTCTACACTGTGGTACGTGTAGTGTCTTCACTGTGGTACGTGTAGTGTCTTCACTGTGGTACGTGTAGAGTGTCTACACTGTGGTACGTGTAGTGTCTTCACTGTGGTACGTGTAGTGTCTTCACTGTGGTACGTGTAGAGTGTCTACACTGTGGTACGTGTAGTGTCTTCACTGTGGTACGTGTAGTGTCTTCACTGTGGTACGTGTAGAGTGTCTACACTGTGGTACGTGTAGTGTCTTCACTGTGGTACGTGTAGAGTGTCTACACTGTGGTACGTGTAGTGTCTTCACTGTGGTACGTGTAGAGTGTCTACACTGTGGTACGTGTAGAGTGTCTACACTGTGGTACGTGTAGTGTCTTCACTGTGGTACGTGTAGAGTGTCTACACTGTGGTACGTGTAGTGTCTTCACTGTGGTACGTGTAGAGTGTCTACACTGTGGTACGTGTAGAGTGTCTTCACTGTGGTACGTGTAGAGTGTCTACACTGTGGTACGTGTAGAGTGTCTACACTGTGGTACGTGTAGAGTGTCTTCACTGTGGTACGTGTAGAGTGTCTACACTGTGGTACGTGTAGAGTGTCTACACTGTGGTACGTGTAGAGTGTCTACACTGTGGTACGTGTAGAGTGTCTACACTGTGGTACGTGTAGAGTGTCTACACTGTGGTACGTGTAGAGTGTCTTCACTGTGGTACGTGTAGAGTGTCTACACTGTGGTACGTGTAGAGTGTCTACACTGTGGTACGTGTAGAGTGTCTACACTGTGGTACGTGTAGAGTGTCTTCACTGTGGTACGTGTAGAGTGTCTACACTGTGGTACGTGTAGAGTGTCTACACTGTGGTACGTGTAGAGTGTCTACACTGTGGTACGTGTAGAGTGTCTACACTGTGGTACGTGTAGTGTCTTCACTGTGGTACGTGTAGAGTGTCTACACTGTGGTACGTGTAGAGTGTCTACACTGTGGTACGTGTAGAGTGTCTTCACTGTGGTACGTGTAGAGTGTCTACACTGTGGTACGTGTAGAGTGTCTACACTGTGGTACGTGTAGAGTGTCTACACTGTGGTACGTGTAGAGTGTCTACACTGTGGTACGTGTAGTGTCTTCACTGTGGTACGTGTAGAGTGTCTACACTGTGGTACGTGTAGTGTCTTCACTGTGGTACGTGTAGTGTCTACACTGTGGTACGTGTAGAGTGTCTACACTGTGGTACGTGTAGAGTGTCTACACTGTGGTACGTGTAGAGTGTCTACACTGTGGTACGTGTAGAGTGTCTTCACTGTGGTACGTGTAGAGTGTCTACACTGTGGTACGTGTAGTGTCTTCACTGTGGTACGTGTAGAGTGTCTACACTGTGGTACGTGTAGAGTGTCTACACTGTGGTACGTGTAGAGTGTCTACACTGTGGTACGTGTAGAGTGTCTACACTGTGGTACGTGTAGAGTGTCTACACTGTGGTACGTGTAGAGTGTCTACACTGTGGTACGTGTAGAGTGTCTTCACTGTGGTACGTGTAGAGTGTCTACACTGTGGTACGTGTAGAGTGTCTACACTGTGGTACGTGTAGAGTGTCTACACTGTGGTACGTGTAGAGTGTCTACACTGTGGTACGTGTAGAGTGTCTTCACTGTGGTACGTGTAGAGTGTCTACACTGTGGTACGTGTAGAGTGTCTACACTGTGGTACGTGTAGTGTCTACACTGTGGTACGTGTAGAGTGTCTACACTGTGGTACGTGTAGAGTGTCTACACTGTGGTACGTGTAGAGTGTCTACACTGTGGTACGTGTAGAGTGTCTACACTGTGGTACGTGTAGAGTGTCTACACTGTGGTACGTGTAGAGTGTCTACACTGTGGTACGTGTAGAGTGTCTACACTGTGGTACGTGTAGAGTGTCTACACTGTGGTACGTGTAGAGTGTCTACACTGTGGTACGTGTAGAGTGTCTACACTGTGGTACGTGTAGAGTGTCTTCACTGTGGTACGTGTAGTGTGTCTACACTGTGGTACGTGTAGAGTGTCTACACTGTGGTACGTGTAGAGTGTCTTCACTGTGGTACGTGTAGAGTGTCTACACTGTGGTACGTGTAGAGTGTCTACACTGTGGTACGTGTAGAGTGTCTACACTGTGGTACGTGTAGAGTGTCTACACTGTGGTACGTGTAGAGTGTCTACACTGTGGTACGTGTAGAGTGTCTACACTGTGGTACGTGTAGAGTGTCTACACTGTGGTACGTGTAGTGTCTTCACTGTGGTACGTGTAGAGTGTCTACACTGTGGTACGTGTAGAGTGTCTACACTGTGGTACGTGTAGAGTGTCTACACTGTGGTACGTGTAGAGTGTCTACACTGTGGTACGTGTAGAGTGTCTACACTGTGGTACGTGTAGAGTGTCTACACTGTGGTACGTGTAGAGTGTCTACACTGTGGTACGTGTAGAGTGTCTTCACTGTGGTACGTGTAGAGTGTCTTCACTGTGGTACGTGTAGAGTGTCTACACTGTGGTACGTGTAGAGTGTCTACACTGTGGTACGTGTAGAGTGTCTTCACTGTGGTACGTGTAGAGTGTCTACACTGTGGTACGTGTAGAGTGTCTACACTGTGGTACGTGTAGAGTGTCTTCACTGTGGTACGTGTAGAGTGTCTACACTGTGGTACGTGTAGAGTGTCTTCACTGTGGTACGTGTAGAGTGTCTACACTGTGGTACGTGTAGAGTGTCTTCACTGTGGTACGTGTAGAGTGTCTTCACTGTGGTACGTGTAGAGTGTCTACACTGTGGTACGTGTAGAGTGTCTACACTGTGGTACGTGTAGAGTGTCTACACTGTGGTACGTGTAGAGTGTCTACACTGTGGTACGTGTAGAGTGTCTTCACTGTGGTACGTGTAGAGTGTCTTCACTGTGGTACGTGTAGAGTGTCTACACTGTGGTACGTGTAGAGTGTCTTCACTGTGGTACGTGTAGAGTGTCTACACTGTGGTACGTGTAGAGTGTCTACACTGTGGTACGTGTAGTGTCTTCACTGTGGTACGTGTAGAGTGTCTACACTGTGGTACGTGTAGAGTGTCTACACTGTGGTACGTGTAGAGTGTCTACACTGTGGTACGTGTAGAGTGTCTACACTGTGGTACGTGTAGAGTGTCTTCACTGTGGTACGTGTAGAGTGTCTTCACTGTGGTACGTGTAGAGTGTCTACACTGTGGTACGTGTAGAGTGTCTTCACTGTGGTACGTGTAGAGTGTCTTCACTGTGGTACGTGTAGAGTGTCTACACTGTGGTACGTGTAGAGTGTCTACACTGTGGTACGTGTAGAGTGTCTTCACTGTGGTACGTGTAGAGTGTCTACACTGTGGTACGTGTAGAGTGTCTTCACTGTGGTACGTGTAGAGTGTCTACACTGTGGTACGTGTAGTGTCTCACTGTGGTACGTGTAGTGTCTTCACTGTGGTACGTGTAGAGTGTCTACACTGTGGTACGTGTAGTGTCTTCACTGTGGTACGTGTAGTGTCTACACTGTGGTACGTGTAGTGTCTTCACTGTGGTACGTGTAGTGTCTACACTGTGGTACGTGTAGAGTGTCTTCACTGTGGTACGTGTAGAGTGTCTTCACTGTGGTACGTGTAGTGTCTTCACTGTGGTACGTGTAGTGTCTTCACTGTGGTACGTGTAGTGTCTACACTGTGGTACGTGTAGTGTCTACACTGTGGTACGTGTAGAGTGTCTTCACTGTGGTACGTGTAGAGTGTCTACACTGTGGTACGTGTAGTGTCTTCACTGTGGTACGTGTAGTGTCTTCACTGTGGTACGTGTAGAGTGTCTACACTGTGGTACGTGTAGTGTCTTCACTGTGGTACGTGTAGTGTCTTCACTGTGGTACGTGTAGAGTGTCTACACTGTGGTACGTGTAGAGTGTCTACACTGTGGTACGTGTAGAGTGTCTACACTGTGGTACGTGTAGAGTGTCTACACTGTGGTACGTGTAGAGTGTCTTCACTGTGGTACGTGTAGAGTGTCTTCACTGTGGTACGTGTAGAGTGTCTACACTGTGGTACGTGTAGAGTGTCTTCACTGTGGTACGTGTAGAGTGTCTACACTGTGGTACGTGTAGAGTGTCTACACTGTGGTACGTGTAGTGTCTTCACTGTGGTACGTGTAGAGTGTCTACACTGTGGTACGTGTAGAGTGTCTACACTGTGGTACGTGTAGAGTGTCTACACTGTGGTACGTGTAGAGTGTCTACACTGTGGTACGTGTAGAGTGTCTTCACTGTGGTACGTGTAGAGTGTCTTCACTGTGGTACGTGTAGAGTGTCTACACTGTGGTACGTGTAGAGTGTCTTCACTGTGGTACGTGTAGAGTGTCTTCACTGTGGTACGTGTAGAGTGTCTACACTGTGGTACGTGTAGAGTGTCTACACTGTGGTACGTGTAGTGTCTTCACTGTGGTACGTGTAGAGTGTCTTCACTGTGGTACGTGTAGAGTGTCTACACTGTGGTACGTGTAGTGTCTTCACTGTGGTACGTGTAGTGTCTTCACTGTGGTACGTGTAGAGTGTCTACACTGTGGTACGTGTAGTGTCTTCACTGTGGTACGTGTAGTGTCTTCACTGTGGTACGTGTAGAGTGTCTACACTGTGGTACGTGTAGTGTCTTCACTGTGGTACGTGTAGTGTCTTCACTGTGGTACGTGTAGAGTGTCTACACTGTGGTACGTGTAGTGTCTTCACTGTGGTACGTGTAGTGTCTTCACTGTGGTACGTGTAGAGTGTCTACACTGATGTACGTGTAGTGTCTACACTGTGGTACGTGTAGAGTGTCTTCACTGTGGTACGTGTAGAGTGTCTACACTGTGGTACGTGTAGAGTGTCTACACTGTGGTACGTGTAGAGTGTCTTCACTGTGGTACGTGTAGAGTGTCTACACTGTGGTACGGGTAGAGTGTCTACACTGTGGTACGTGTTGAGTGTCTACACTGTGGTACGTGTAGAGTGTCTTCACTGTGGTACGTGTAGAGTGTCTTCACTGTGGTACGTGTAGAGTGTCTACACTGTGGTACGTGTAGAGTGTCTACACTGTGGTACGTGTAGAGTGTCTACACTGTGGTACGTGTAGAGTGTCTACACTGTGGTACGTGTAGTGTCTTCACTGTGGTACTTGTAGAGTGTGTACACTGTGGTACGTGTAGAGTGTCTACACTGTGGTACGTGTAGAGTGTCTACACTGTGGTACGTGTAGAGTGTCTACACTGGTACGTGTAGAGTGTCTTCACTGTGGTACGTGTAGAGTGTCTTCACTGTGGTACGTGTAGAGTGTCTACACTGTGGTACGTGTAGAGTGTCTTCACTGTGGTACGTGTAGAGTGTCTTCACTGTGGTACGTGTAGAGTGTCTACACTATAGTACGTGTAGAGTGTCTACACTAGTAGTGAGAAAGGAGACAGATGGAGAATTGATTTTCAGAAACGGTTTGGCACTTCCACAGTTCCACGCCGACTTGACTCCCAGGGGCCGATGTGAGCAACACCAATTTTTGGGGGTGGCGGGATGGTTTGGTTAGGGCACAGTCAGCGCGCACCTGGCTGGCTGGCCGGGGTGGGTTAGTGGTCTGTTCCCCCTAGGGGTCCACACATCCCACCCAGGGTGCACCTGGACAAACTTGTGCCCTATCCTAACCTGTTTTAGTAAGCAATTTGTCTCGTACATTTATTGCGAGAATTGGGCATCAAGAAGGGGGCCCCTACTTATGAGAGGTACAGAAAAAGAATGTTCAATAGATTCAAACCAAAAAATACACTGGTGATAGGAATATAAAACGTTTGGGAGTATTTACAGGTGATGGACCAATCAGGTCCTTATTTGTCGCAGGGTGTCACGTGACCTGGCGTCAGCAATAGGGACCCCAGCGTACTAAAGGGGGGGGGGTCAAGATTCCTTACAAAGACTAAGTTGGATATTTAGGTGTAGTAGGCCTTATCTTGAATTTGCCTGATACTGTGAGGTACATTGACATGAAGGGCGAACCATAGTACAGGATTTGCATGTGAGAGGGTCATATTAGAGTTTTAAAGAAGTTAAAATAGGTTTAAAAGAGTCCTGTGTGTGTTTGATGGCGGGTAAATGTTCAGTCAATAATTCTCGTGTTTTTAATCTGAATGAGGGGTCCTAGTTTGCGTTCTAGTCGTAAAATAAGTTCCTTAGTATATTTGCTATGGAAAATGAGCTTTCAGTACTCTATATAATTTGAAATGAGGTCAAGAAAGACATGTTTATATGTGAGAAGAGTCAGGTTGGAAACTGTTTATTCCATGCAGTCCCCCCCTCCCCCACTCGGCTTTGCTCCGTTTTCTGTAGCCAAAGTAAAGATTCCATTTTCTGTGGCATTCAGTTGATTACTAGTGGAAAAAGGGCATGCTCGTATTTGTATGTTCTAACCTGTTTATAGATTTTATAGATGTAATTGTCGGGCCTCAAAATTAAATTTTAATATGAAAAATAGCATCAAATGTATGTCTATCTTTTGTAATAAACATTAGACACATTGACATTTGCTGCGATATTTCATAGAATAAAAGTTAACTGCTAAATAGTGGGGGCCTCAGCCATATTGTGTTGGGTTTGACACTCCCAACATCAATTTGACACTTGTAAATATACTATGAAGGAAAGTAGTTGAGTGTTTTACCTGATTTAAGCAATTTAATATCAATTAGGAATATGGTAATGTTCCTTATTAAATTGTATTTTTTTTATCACCATATTAGCTTAGCCTTTGTGGTGGGGGCCCCAATAACTCATGTATCGCGACAGTAGTTTCGCTTTCTGTTGCTATGCAATACTTTTTGCTATCATTTATACATCACAAACTCTATCAACATCAGGGGCCCGAGACTGTTCAACAGGCTTCCGCTACACATAAGGGGCATAACTGGCAAATCCCCTCACAGTGTTCAAGAGAGAACTGGATAAGCACCTCCAAAGGATACCTGATCAACCAGGCTGTGACTCATACGTCAGGCTGCGAACACCCGCGTCCAACAGCCTGGTTGATCAGTCCAGCAACCAGAATGGCCTGGTCGATGACCGGGCCGCGGGGGCGCTAAGCCCCCGGAAGCACCTCAAGGTAACCTCGAGGTAAAAGTAATCATACCTAAAAATTTAAAAGTCGAATCCATCAGTTTCCGTTTTTTATGTCAGTGGTAGTATATCAAGCGCAAAGGGTTTTAGAAAATGTTAGACCTCCACCTTTCAAAAAGTGAGAAGATGAATTCATTTTGGCATTACTGTCATCACTTTGGAAAGTTTTTTAATGATAGCACATGCTTAAACAAACTCGCTCGCAAAAACAAAAACTCATACACAAACTCATTTTTGTTTTGGTTCAACTTACCACAAATAAAACCCAGGGCTTTCACATTCACGCAAAATACTTAGTCCCCCTAAACTTAAAAAAAAAACAGTTGCACAATCTTACTTACTTAAACACATCAGGGCAAAAATAGAGAGAGACTTCTGACAAGCTACCGGCCTCCTGTCCTCACCAAGGCTACTAATTCTAACATACTTAAAACAAAACACACTTGCTAAACTCTTATACACAAACAAAAAACTCAATTTTTAACTTACACAAATAAACACGGGCTTTGCACATTCACACAAAAAATTCTTAGTCTCCCCTAAACTTAAACACTCACAATCTTACGGTGCTTTAATTACCAAAGCCTTCCAAACCTGCACTAGGTCGTTAGTCATACATAGAATCAGGGAGAAAAATATCCTCCTCAATATATATATATATATATATATATATATATATATATATATATATATATATATATATATATATATATATATAAATAGTCCAACCACTTGGGCCGCCATTCCCTCCTCCCATTCTATTCCCAAATCCTTATCCTGACTCCTTTCCAGTGCTACATGATCGTAATGGCTTGGCGTTTTCTCCTGATAGTTCTATTCCATTCCATTCTTGACTAAATAACTAGCATTAAGTTTTAAGTCAATCTAATATTCCCATCTCACGCCCCCAGAACTCCAACAAATCCCAAAAAGCCAGTCACGCGGCAATAGACATGTTTTTGCCCAACTGTATTTATTTAAAAATAATGCGTCAGATAGAAAGAGTTTCGCATTGCTATTATATTTACCTTATAAAGCCTCTCTATAAAAATGATATGCCATTGCATATTGTGACTGTTTTATAATAAATATTGCATAAATACTTACGCGATTTCATAAACAAAAAATTTATTTTAATGAGCCGTGTTTGGAAGGCAAGGACATTAAGAATATTACTAACTTTTGAACTAACTAATGTAGTAGCATATTGAAAGATTTATTATTCGGGACACAAGTTAGTATTTAATAATAGTTTCATTCTGTATAAGAAAGTTGCCAATATTTTCAAAACTGGCCACAAATTTTATTAAATGTTTTCCAAGGGAGTAAATCTCGCTTCCTCTCTTTCTCCCACATGTTTCCTCATTTGCACAGGAGCAGAGCAACCTTCGTGCAGGCCCTGGTTCAGTTCCCCAACGTCCGAGCTAATGGAGATTACAAATTTCACTAAATGATGCAGTATCTTAGCTGTCTCTCTAATTATAAGTGTTAATCTTTTTTTTTAACTTTTGAGTGCTAGGTCTCAAAAGGTTCTTTACCTCAGAAAGAGAGAGAGAGAGAGACATTCTATTTTTGTCCATATTCGAGTGGAATGTTGAACAACCTTCGTGCAGGTCCTGGTTCAGTTCCCCAACGTCCGAGATATTGGACATTACAAATTTCACTAAATGTTGCAGTATCTTAGCTGTCTCTCTCTAATTATAAGTGTTAATCTTTTTTTTTAACTTTTGAGTGCTAGGTCTCAAAAGGTTCTTTACCTCAGAAAGAGAGAGAGAGACATTCTATTTTTTGTCCATATTCGAGTGGAATGTTGAACAACCTTCGTGCAGGTCCTGGTTCAGTTCCCCAACGTCCGAGATATTGGACATTACAAATTTCACTAAATGTTGCTGTATCATAGCAGCCCCTCTAATTATAAAGGTGATGATCTTTTTTTTTAAACCTTTGAGTGCTAGGTCTCAAAAGGTTCTTTACCTCAGAAAGAAAGAGAGAGAGATAGATTCTTTTTTTTGTTCATATTTGAGCGGGGTGTTGAGCAACCTTCATGCAGGACCTGGTTCAGTTCCCCAACGTCCGAGCTATTGGACATAGCAAATTTCGCTAAATGAGGCAGTATCTTGCCCCCCCCCCCCCTCTTGTTCAAGAAATTGCGAGCTTATTTATACCAATTTATGGATATAAAAAAAACTCGACATTTGTACAATTTTTTATTTACATAAATAAATAAATAAGTCTCTATGCCTTTTTTTTTGTCATCTTAGGAAATAATCGGTTGAAGGACATGCGAAATGGTGCATCTGCAAATGGGGCAGGTTCTTATAGATAAAAGACAATTACTGCATGTTACCATATGTCTGCAGGGCAGCAGTACAACACTCAACGCTTTGTCAAAGCACACCTTACACAAAATATCAGCATCCCAAGACGTTGGCGTAGATGTGTTCATCACAGTTTCAACATGGGATGCCGCATCAAAGTCTGTGGCCTCTTCGCCAGTTTCAACATCCATTTCATTAGCGACTATAGTCGTCTCTTCCGCCTCTGTTTCAACAGGAGAAGGCAAAGCCCGCAAACCAAGATTAGTGGTCATGAACCCACTCATTGATCCAACAATGTCGACATCCATTTCATTAGCTGAGGCGACTGTTTCGGCTTTAGTGCTCTCTTGCATATACCACAACATTAATTCTATACATCTGGCCTCCGTAAGAAACGGTAATAAATCTTTGGTGCTTTTGAGATATAGCCTTAAGGCCGGTCTCACACAGACATCAGGAAATCCAAAATATTCAATTAATGGTGGGAAAAAACCCAAACCTTCCATTAGCCCAGTTAAAAGATGTTCATCTATGGGTTTTATAGTTCGACTCTGTGAAGATTTTCTAGCATTCTTAATGAACTGTGCATCCTTTTTAATATTGACAAAGGTACACTCAGGATACCATTGCGCGTGCAGTGTCCAAGGGTCGTCAGCGGGTTCCCAATTTCGCAAACCATTCCCACAGAAGAAACAGCGCACATGGTCGCTTAGGCCTATAAATTTAAGAAAAAAAATATATATTCCCATTCATTATTATTAATATAGTTCACATCCAGCAATGTTGTAATACAAAACACACACACACACACACACACACACACACACACACACACACACACACACACACACACACACACACACACACACACACACACACACACACACACACAAAAAATATAACAAACTCCAACAATATTTGTTTACCACAGAAGAAAAATCCTGATTCTGCCAATTCGTGAGATGTTTGCTTGACACAACCAGTCCAGCTGAGGTCGAATGTTTCCAAACGCTGTTTGTATGTTCCCAAGCCTGGATATCTAGGTTTAGCGTATGGAATTACCCCCAGAACCTGCAAATCATCTCCAGTCATTTTAGTTTCTTCCTCGCGGGGTGGGGTCTCTAAAAAACCAAAGATGCTCCATCACATATATGATTAAGACACAAGTTCTAAGTCAATTCTTTCAGAACAAAAAAATTATTTGAAAAAGACTTCCTGAGTTTATACTTATTGATGTCCTCCCTCCACATCCCCAATACTAATTTATTCACAGATAAACTAGTAAATTATATTTATACAATATACTCACGATCAGATGTTGCCATATTCTTTGGTTCGAATAGGGGTGAAAAGAAATCCAGCCCATATTCGTATGCCAGTTTGGTGATTTCCAAAGGAACATTATTGTCCTTTTCGCCTCTTATGAAGGAACAATTTGGCGACACTTTCGCATGCCTACCACGGGGCGTATCGCCCTCAATCCAAGCATGCACAACTTGACAACAAAAGGCGCAGGAACAATGATCCGTAACTCTCAGATAATAGAATCCCTCATTCGCCAGGTCTTGGGGGTTTAGCCACTCGACAGGCCAATTTATAAAGGTGTCTAAACGCATTTGGGCACATTTAAGACTATCCCTAGAGTAAAACGTTTTAGTACGGGAAGGCTCCATTGTGTATTGGTGCGACACTGGTGAATGGAGGCAAGATCCTAGGCTATATATATATTGCCCATCCTTTCCCTCCCCCTGAAATAAGTGTCAAAGATCGCTACATATATGCGGGTTTCTTTTTTGTTTGGCGATTCTAGCCACCGCTGCTCTTTTTTTATGGCATAATTATGAGGAAATAGGGAAAGGAAAAAAAATGACTCGCAAATGTGCTAAATCATGTTGCATAATGCAGTGAATTAAAAAGATGGCAGTTGGTAGCCTAGGAAAGGTGACCAAGTACTCCTTTTTTGTGATAATTATCGAGAAATGTCATTAACTACATAAGGCATCCCTAATGTGAATAAGTTATCACAAACCTTCCAATAATGATGTGGCCTCCATGACATTGGGAACCATGATATATATATATATATATATATATATATATATATATATATATATATATATATATATATATATATATATATATATATATATATATATATATATATATGGTCTAATTATGGTTTTTCATTGGGAAGGGGGGGGATTAAAAAAAATTGTAACATGTCGCACTGTGTTTGACCTTTCCTGCTTCTGAAAAAAGGTTGCCAGTGTTTGGGTAAAAAGCTGACGTGTATTAATATTTTTATGGCAAGATATTTTGAGATGCATATTGTGCTATTTGAGGTGTTTTTGTTTTATACTAATTAAGTTGGTAAAAAAAATGTTCCTATGGGTTTCTTGTTGGTCGAGGCCCATATAATGATAATATAAATATTTGCTCAGTATGTGGTAACTTTACACACACTAGCAGGGATGGAGATATAAGGGCGCAAAGCCCCCACGACGAATATTCGCAGGGTCGACACAGGGCAGTTGACTAGGCTTTATCCAAAAACATAAGGGACAGTAAAAAAGAAAAATGGAGACGTGGCTGGAAACGCACACCGGATATTTAACAGATGAAGAATTTTGCAATAATGAAACTTGCATTGTGTATCCTGTAAACTGCATATCTTGCGTCCCGTACGGGATGGCGAAGGACATATCAGTGAAATACAAACATGCAAGCGCCTATAGTGAACGCAGGCCTTTGTATAATCTCAAGAGATGTGTTCCCCATGATCGCCCAATTCCCGGTTCAATTCATGTCTCCAATCGTCGAGCTGAAAATCTCCCCTGCATTATTGCCGCTGCCGTGCAGTATGGGATAGGGGCGCCTGTAGAGAACAATGAGATCGCCAAGTCGCATATAGAAAAATCCAAAGATCGCGATATGCTCGCTGGATTAAAAGAAGATACAACACAAAATCGCCTCATCTATTTCAAAAAGGCCATAGAAGCCATAACGAGATTCATCAAATCTTCTCCGGAAATCGCACGAGTTGTATTACCTGTGGGTATTGGTCGCACCTGCGTTCAAAGAGATGAAGTTTGGGAGGAAACTTATCTTCCAATTATTGAAGATCTGTATGAAAACTTAAAACATTACGATGTTAATGTTATATTAGTGCGCAATGACCAGAGCTCCAAGTTAAAAAAAAATGTCCCTGGCAACTCTACAATGCGCAGTTGTCCCCCGCGCCGGCGTGAAAAGTGTATATAGACCCCTTTCCGAGTCACTACCTCACAAGCCAGCACTATGGAGCTTCCCTCCCTGATTGGCGACTTTGCCTCTTTGCCCATCTATAACAATCGTGATTGTCTGCTCTATGATTTGGATGCGACAAGTGTGCAGTTGAGTGAAATGGTACACACTTTATGGGAACGATACCCCTATGCTCGATTGCATCGGAAAAACCTGCCGTACAAAAATCGCGCCGTTAGAACTGATAGAGATATCCCCGGCCTCATATTTGTTGGCGAAGCACCCGAATTCTGCAATAGGATGGACGACGACCCCTATGAAAGTTATGCTGTTTTACCGCACCTTATTGGATTAATCACCCAGTTTACCAACGGTCCAGCGACGCCATCTTCTTACAAAAAGCCCAGGCATGAAGCATGGAGTTTGGATGAGCATTTTTATGACGGCCTGAAAAATGATACCGAATACCAAAGATGGCGTTGGTTTGACAAAGCTCTGCGAAAAGCCATTGAACACATTCTTCAGAGAAGCCGAAGAGGACAAGTGGGAAGGATTATTTTCCCGTATGGGTTGGGCAAGGCTTGCGGGCAATATCCCACAAGTGGCGCCACGCAACATATGGGAGACTAAATATTTCCCTGTGAGGTGCAAATTAGCTCAGAAACTGCAAGAACGTTGTATAGCGACTTTAATGATATTTCCTGTAAATAATGACACGCCAACAATGACACGCCAACTCGCTCTCCAACACATGGCATCTTTAGACACAAAATTCCGTGTATGGCCATTCCACCAGTATCTACGAATGATAAAGACTGAGTTTCTACTGTCGGACCTGCTGGCTGACGTGAGAGAAGACGGCGTCTAGCGTGTCGTGGAAGATACCACGAGCGCTGCTGTGGAAGATGATCCATCCACCGGCGCCATGTCTGTTACAGTAGAAGATGATGTGCTCACTATTGTGGAAGGTGACGCGATGAAGGCAAAGAGAAAATGGAATATAATGGAGATGAAATTAGAAAAGCTGTAGAATCGATATTGTAATTTTTCACACGAATTAAAAAAAAAAGCTTGTAT